>JAVTVY010006673.1:0-39597 GCA_036873755.1 Hanleya hanleyi | reverse complement strand
CCACACCACAAGCACAGCTACATGGCTGTGAACAATCTAAGATAAGTACTTCAGTATCTTATTCACATGTTTAACCTTTTTATGTTGATGACCAAGGTTTCATTTGTTGATTATAGATTGTTTCAAAAAAGTTGATTTCCTGGAAAAACTTCCTTGATCTGGATGTCGGTTGTGTCACTATTTGGGTAACATTGTGGTAAATGTTTAATATCCTCTCCATATGAAACTCCTGACGGAATTTCTTATACAGGAGACAGATTATATCGGGAGAGGTCATAATGTAACCATGTGCGCTGACACGTTACTTATGTTCACTGACACAAAGATCCATTAATCTCATTTATCTCATTGAGTTACATTTGGTGATTAACGAGACATTTAATATGTTCATCTCTTTTAAGAGAAGGAAATTTATTACAGTCGACTACGGGTTACTGTTTGCAACGCCGTTTTTCTGTTACGTCGTGTACTTTTATAAGTTTGTATTCTGCTCAGTTATGAGCATGTATATTCATTAAGTATTGTGAACGGGAAATCTCTACGTTGTTTATCATACACAACATTTTTCACACTATTTTCACATTACGCTTTACACCGTTATGTGTCTCTCCTACACCTGTGCGTCGTCCTATTTCATCGGTTAGACGTTTCCAGTACGCCATAACGCCGTTGTTACGTCATTTCTTCATCTGCTAGATACATATTTTATGTCCATTCATCGGCACTTCCTTTGATTCTCCATCGTCGGTCGTCGGCGGAGGGGAAGTCCGTTCGTTGGCGTCAATCTTCCACTGGTATCAATTCCCCTCGGGTTTTTCACATTGTGATTTACTTAGCTTCGTCGTTACTCTACGAAGAGAATTCTGTTCAGACCTTGTTGTTTCCAGTCTGGAATTCAGAATATCAAAATTTGTATTCAAATCAACAGTATTTGGTCTAATTCTGTTATATGGTATAGGTCTTTGGATTATGGACGTGGATTTCCTCTGAGGACGACGGCGGGATTGTGAGTGGCTGACTAGTCATCTTTAATTGAATTCAGCAGTGTTGTATTAACACAGATTCATGTTGATTTTACACACAAACGTTATGTTAAGATCCATTTTCCTTAGGATTGTGCTTTAGCGACACAACGTTTTTTGTGGTGTACTTGGGAGACAGTTTTTCCGACTTTCTCCTTTAAGTACCTTATTTCGGTATAGACCGTTACACCAATGATTAGACTCTGACATTGTGGTTCTGTCATTCATCCTTAGGGTTGTTGGTTATATGTGGGACCTTACTCACGGAGTTCGTTGTTCGGGTTCGGTCTCTACAACGGATTATTTGTCCTGATGCCGAGGTCGTGATACCATTCCCGACTCTATTTCCGTGTATTGTCTTCCTCCTTCAACTTCACCGGGATAGGAAGTCTCAGTTGAGCACCAGGGGAGGCTATCGTCTGCTCTGGCTTGGGGTTACGTTTTACTTACCAACATTAGCCTTATCGAATAGGTCTCTGAGCTTATTCGCGCCGTAGCATTACAGTCGCGTTGTACTCGCCAACTGTTACCGGTATGGGTTATCGGGTGGCGGCGTTTCTTTAGCGTCCAGAGTGTCTGAACTTCATGTTCTTGGAAGATCTTCTATTTCCTGGAGGACGATCTTCGGTTATGTCCTGTTCAAACCATCCGCCACTATCTTACTCGTTCCGGTTCCGTTCACGGTTCTCGACTACGGTTATCATGTCCCTTCCCCTGTCAGCAAGGCTTCATATTTAAATAAGCCGTGTAGTTGTTTAAGACCATAAATTAGTCTTTCCAATGGGCAGAAGGTAGATATTCCATTGACGCCTCCACTTTTGTGTTTTGCTTCTTCTATGTGGCCATCACTACACATGGCCTTTATGGAAGAACTTATCCCTCCATGACATTGTCCAGTCTTGTGTCTGGACAGTAAACTCCACGGTCACAAATTTTATATCTGTATGATATGTCAGTGCAGTCAGATAGTGTGGCCACGCTTGGGCCACTAAAGGCTGCCCAGCACGTGGTTAGTTTCTTTCAAGAAAAGAGGAGGGGGCGAAATTTGTCACCATTGCAGCAAGGCGGCCATCTTGCTTTTCATCATGATCGTCTTGAAGGAAGGAATAAGTCTGATAGGCGACCATGGACTCTCTAATCATCAATCTAAAATGTATGACGCTTGAGAGTTTTAGCTTTTCCTTAAACTACGGTTTTACTTGTGTCTTTCAGTTTGAACTGACTACCTTCTGGATGATCTCAGCTGTGTTTCATACGCTCAACTCACAAGACAAGTTGGTCGTAAGTCGTTGGTGGACTGAGTATGACGTGGCTTGGCGCCCTCTAAGACCAAGAAGACCTAACAACCCGGGTGGGAGAGGATTCTGATTTCTTGGTAGAGTTTGACATATCGCACCACGAGCACAGCTACATGGATGGAGGCACTCAAGAATAAGTATATTTGTATCATATTCATGATTGGCCCTTTTCGATTCCTAACCGGGGTTTTTCTTGTTGCTTGTCTCAAGTTATTCCCTTATCTGTGTCATCCCAGCTACTTGGGTAGACACTCAGGAGATAGGTTAGATTAGTATCTTCCATTACTACTCCATGGTTACCCTCTGCGTTACCGGCCAGGTTTCCTTTGTTGAGATTTATGAAAGAGCCTGCCCCTCCTTGACATTGTCCAGTCTTGGGTCTGGACGGCGAACTCCACGTTCTCCTTTTCTCTATCTGAGAGATGTCAGTCCAGTCAGATAGGATGACCACGCTTGGGCCGTTCATGGCTGCCCAGCACGTGGTCAACTAAATTCCAAAAAGGGGGGGGGGGGCGGCAGTATGAATCATCACAGCAAATCTGCATTAATTGCTGTATCATCTCATCACATTCATATTATTGGTCCACAATTGATTGATCTCATATTGAAGGTAGAAATAAGTCAGATGGACGACCTTGGATCCTCTAAAGAGATGTCAGACACTGTATCATCACCCTAAGATGTATGTATCCATGGTGAGTGTGATCTTTACCTTAACTGCGGTTTTTGATTGTGTCCTTCAGGTTGAATCTGACGTCCTTCTCAATGATCTCAGCGCCGTCTTTTGCACTCAACCCCCTAGAATGATGGTTGGATGGAAGACAATTGTGGACTGAGAGTGGTGTGACTTGGCGATCTCTAGGCCCGGAACAGACCCTGCCTCGACCGGTCTTAGGAACAGCCAAGATAAAGAGTGGTGTGACTTGGCGATCACTAGGCCCGGAACAGACCCTGCCTCGACCGGTCTTAGGAACAGCCAAGATAAATAAGCCTTACCAAGTAGACTGTATATCCCAGGGTTGAGGTTCTCTCTTGGTATAGACGGCTTCCCGAGTAGTACCTATACACTGCGTTGCAGTACTCTCTCGGGGGGGAAACTAATAATTTCCACACCACAAACACAGCTACATGGCTGTGAACAATCAAAGATAAGTACATCAGTATCTTATTCACATGTTTAACCTTTTTATGTTGATAACCAAGGTTTCATTTGTTGATTATGGATTGTTCATGCTATGCCCATGTTTTCTGTGTCATTCCAGCGGTCACTTAGCCTACTTTGATATACTACAAGACCGAGGTTCCCACCTCCGTATGTTGGTACTGTGGCATTAATTAAAGCAGGTTTAAGACTTAGGCAACAAACATCAAACATTTATAAACAATGTTTCTGTTTGTAACTAAGTCAAACCTGCTTTAATTTAATGTGCCCACCCTTCCGTCCCCTCGTACCGCGGCCTTGTTTCATTACTGGTCTCGGTCTGAGAAAGAGGATGAGAAATGAGGCTACAGTCGCCTATATAGTGACCACGCTGGATTTGAGTGGAGAGCTCTCCTAGGGGCGGACAACTCTCTCCTAGGGGAGTTAACTTTTTCTTTTAAACTTCCGTTTTCTACGTTTGATTGTGCAATTAATAAGGGATTAATGGCATTAATTAAAGCAGGTTTGACTTAGTTACAAACAGAAACATTGTTTATAAATGTTTGATTTAGGAATAAAAGGAAATACAGTAGTCGCTCATCAAGTGAATGGTGTTTTCACTTGATAACAACATGGAGTCGACACCCGACAAGTATGATTATAGGTGAAAACCGCCGGTCACGTGTCAAATCACAGTCAATGGTAGGTTTTTCGGTGCTTTCGTTATCAAGCGTGGGCGGGTGTCTGACCAGACGACAGTGACCACAGCTGAAAATGAACGATTTTCAGCATATCGATGACAGGTATGGTTACTGGTGTCCAGTCATTTTTTGAAGGAGAGATATTGTACTATATTGTCACCAAATGTAGGGTTATTACTATTTCAAGTTAACAAAAATTTTAAACATTTTTGCGGCGAGAGGTGTTTTTAGGTGTTGGTAGACAGTCCATGGTAGGTATTAGCATCGAATTATAGTGTGAGGAAATGAGCACAAAATGAACACGTGGGAACTTACTACCTGCCTCATGTATCACTTACTCATTCATCTCTCGAACAACATGATATTTCAGTGGGACAGCACTATAAAATGGCAGCATTAGATCTGCTCTGTTACAAGTAGGTTCCCCTGCCTCTCCCCCTCCCCTCCCTTCCCTTGCCCGTCGTGATATAGCTGAAAAAATGTTGAAAGGGACGTTAAACCCTATTCACTCACTCACTCTTCATCTCTCGATTCCTTCCACTTGTGTGTGTTTAAGAGGAATATGAACCATTAATAGTTTATTCTCTGTCTGTCTGATATTACGACAGTCCATGGTATCATCATCGGACCGATCGACAGTCCATGGTAGGTCAACATGCACTTGTGAATGATGCACAGAGAGCACATCATCTGATCCAATGATTCGCCAAATGGACTGTTGCCAAGACAAATGGTAGCTACCATGGACTGTCGACATATCTGATATATAATCATACATGTATGTTGCCTCATTATAACATTGCAGCTGTTATGCGGCTTCAATGTGAAGTGATCCAACCTACAGTTCATGGTCGCATGACAAATGGACTGGTGCATTCACCTATAATCATACTTGTCGATTCAGTAGGGTGGTAGAGGTACCGGTACAATTTATATGAAAACTCAAGCAGTTGAGGTCCCGGACATTGAAACCACTGATTTGGCTTGAAAGGGCAACATTCGGTACCCAGCATAGAAAACAATGATGGGAAATCTCTCTCTTGTACGAGAGCCATCAGAAGATGGTGTATCACCCCGACCCCGTTGATGGGATGACATCATTTAATCTACAGTATTCTCAACTGTAAAGGGCAACTATCATGTGAACTGGAGTTGTGTTGACAAAATATACAGATAGACAGACAGATGGATGGACAGATTTCCATGGCTATTCCGGGCATATATTCCGATGGGATAAAAATTTCAAATCACTTCTGTAAATGCCGAGAATTAATTTTGCCTGTTTATCGTGATTCAGCGAATTTCAGCAAGTGAACCTGCAGAGAGACTGCATGATTTGTATAATGATAATATTTTAGATTCCAGAAATGAGAAAACTGAACAATTTAAAGTGCTGATTGATACTCGTGCAACCTTATTTTATTCAACAAATGATATCTTCTCAAAGTAAACAAACATGATGAAATATAATGAACAGTAACGTATATACACAAGTTAAATATCTTTGCAATTTCACAGCTTCTAGACTACATGTACATGCTAGTACTGTCTCAATCTTCAGATGTGTATTTTAAGTTCCTTCCAGATGAAAAGCTGTTTGGTGGAAGTGTATGGTACAACCAGTTCTCCATTGAACCCTTGCAATGAACAATAATTTACTATCAAAGAAAGTCACATTGTTGTGATATTAAAGTTAGATTAACGAGAGCTTCTACAGTAAACTTTGATCACATATTCAAACAATAATACTGAAGCGATGGCTGCATCACCATGGCAAGACCTGCTACTTCAATGAGTATTATTTATTCTCTATACAGTATTATATAGTCTTGAAGTATATAACCAGGCAGTCTATTTAAATGTATAGTAAACCCTTCAAAAAAGTATTTTGTAACTGAAAGGATAGTGCAATTACTGCCCGAAAGTATTTTTTATTTATTTTTTCACTCTTTTTCCAACAAGGCAAAAAGCCGATAAACTTTGGATGGTGATCCACAAGTGCCATTCCTCTATTTCGACCCTCATTCTAATACCACCGCCCACAACTCCCAAAACTTTTGTTTTGAGGGCCTATGGTCATAACAGACCACCATACAAACATATACATTTGGTTAATAAAATGGCAAAAATAAATTAAAAATACTTTTGGACATGCAGTGATTCTATTCTTTCATTTACAACATACTTTTTTCCAAGGTTTTACTATCCCTATAATTAAACTGTTTATCAGATCTTCCTAGCAAACTTGACAATCTATCTCTAGATGAGGAACAATATTGGCATTATGAAGTGCTGCTATAAGCAGAATGACATATACATGTATATTTACACTGGTAAATGTATGAAAACCGGTCACATTTTCCGAAGATATAGCCATGATATAAGGGGTAGAAGATTCACATTCTATCATTATGTATCATTATGAATTCATCCCTTGAAAAGCTCCTACATACAGCAGATTCTGCCAAGTTTGTTAGCGCAAGAAGAATAATATTGCGAGTGCAAATTTGTAAATTTTCAACATTTATTTCAAGCCTTCTAGGTCAACTGTCCTCATTCTCAAAGCGATGGTAAACTGCCTCAGTTTTTCGTAGTCTCCTGAAATTAGCACAGCTGAAGAATGTTTGAGGGTCTCCTGGAATTACCATGGTTATTGGAAAGTACAGGGTTCTGAACAATTGAAATTCCTCAAAGCAAAATTCTTTTTGAGGTAAACATGTACAAGTGAACATGAAGGTTTTCACAGAATACTGGGCTATGACAGGTCTACATCAAATGCATCTCCCTCCAAAGCCAGAACAACAGTGAGCGTGGAGCAAGAAACTAGAAAGTTTGTGTGAGAGGGCATGAATATGTGCCCGCCCTAGAATGCTACAAGCGAGGTCCAGTGATGTTTTTATCAGGTACCACAGGGGTTTTGGTGTGGTCATAAATATATGATAGCCAGCATATGGAAGTCTGGATATTTCTGTTGAAACCAAGACAATGTGTCAGAGCTATTATTTAGTTAACAAAATATAGAAATGAATATTCCCCATTAAAGAGAAAGCATCTGAACTAGAGACCTGTTTTTGTAAGAGACAATCTTTTGTCAACTCTTGCGTGAAATGTAAAGCATATTAATATTCAGTGACTGAGTTCCTAGCTTTTCACATAGCCTCAATTCTAATTATAGACTTCTGAAGAAATGGATCACAAAATGTGTTATACATGGAGTCCTAGATTTCCTCAAGTGTTTGTGGACTGGCTTGAACCAAAATTATGTTATTCAGAATGAGGTGTTAATTGTTAGGAAAGGCTATTAAGCGTAATAATATTGTGGTTTTTATCTCATCAGCATATATGCCAGATGGAACCATGTCATCGTGCTCTCTCGGCGGGCTGGATGGATATCCATCTGGCAACTTTTGCGCTCTATACGCATAACCATTGCAGCAAGGGACTTCAAATTTGATTCACAACATTGGTGGGTGGAAAAGAACAAGGCTATCGATATTGGCTACATTGTGATGTTTTTTGTTTGGTTTCCATTGAACACCAGGACTTATTGTTTATCACTTGCCTAACCCGACTCTTCTAGAACAAATACAGAAGGAATAATAATACACATCACTCAACACTGTTGTGGTTGAATCTCAGACCACAAACAAAATACCTTTTTGCCTAAGCAGTTGTTTACTCAACAAAGCCTCGAGAAGGATTCCATAAGCGGGCATTTCACCGGAATGTACCAACATGACCAATCAACTTTGATGAGATTATTACATTTCATAAATAAATTGATAAATATCCGTGCCGAAATGAAATTTGCAAGCAATGTGTTGAATGCACTATCCATATGTCTAGCAATGGTGAGCAAAGTTGCGTATAAAAAAACATGGTAAATGCTCAGTATGAATAGTGTACATGCTCAGTATGAATAGTGTACATGCTCAGTATGAATAGTGTACATGCTCAAAATGAAAACCGCATATGCTCAATATGAACATCGTACATACTCCAAACAAAATCATTTGTTATATAGATACCCATTATGAGACAATTTGATTCAATGGTAAATCCATCTCATCCCTCACATCCATCCCATCCCTCACATCTCCAAATCATCTCTAACATCCATCCCATCCCTTACATCCATCCTGTCCCTCACATCCATCCCATCCCCATCCAATCCCTCCCATCCCCATCCCGTCCCTCACATCTATCCTGTCCCCCACATCCCCATCCTGTCCCTCACATCCCCATCCCGTCCCTCACATCCATCCTGTCCCTCACATCTCCATCCTGTGCCTCACATCCCCATCCCGTCCCTCACATCCATCCTGTCCCTCACATCTCCATCCTGTGCCTCACATACCCACCCCGTCCCTCACATCCATCCTGTCCCTCACATCTCCATCCTGTCCCTCACATCCCCATCCCGTCCCTCACATACCCACCACATCTCTCACATACCCACCACATCTCTCACATCTCCATCCTGTCCCTCACATCTCCATCCTGTCCCTCACATCCATCCTGTCCCTCACATCTCCATCCTGTCCCTCACATCCATCCCGTCCCTCACATCCCCATCCCGTCCCTCACATCTCCATCCTGCCCCTCACATCCCCATCCGGTCCCTCACATCCCCATCCCGTCCCTCACATCTCCATGCTGTCCCTCACATCTCCATGCTGTCCCTCACATCTCCATCCTGTCCCTCACATCCCCATCCCGTCCCTCACATCTCCATCCCGTCCCTCACATCCCCATCCCGTCCCTCACATCCATCCCGTCCTCATCCCCATCCCGTCCCTCACATCCATCCTGTCCCTCACATCCCCATCCCGTCCCTCACATCCCCATCCTGTCCCTCACATCCCCATCCCGTCCCTCACGTCCATCCCGTCCCTCACATCCATCCTGTCCCTCACATCTCCATCCCTTCCCTCACATCCATCCAGTCCCTCACATCCCCATCCGGTCCCTCACATCCCCAACCCGTCCCTCACATCCCAATCCCATCCCATGTCATGTCTCACATCCCTATCCCATCTCTCACATCCCCATCCAGTCCCTCACATCCCCATTCTATCCCCCATTCATCCTGTCCCTCACATCCCCATCCCCATCCAGTCCCTCACTTTCATCTCGTCCCTCACATCCCCATATCATCCCTCACATCTATCCTGTCCCGTAAATCCCCATCCAGTCCCTTACATTTCCTTTCCATCCCTCACATCCATCACTTTCCTCACATCCCCATCCCATCCCTTACATCCCCATCCCGTCTCTCACATCCATCCCATCCCTTACATCCATCCTGTCCCTGACATCCCCATCCCATCCCTTACATCCATCCTGACCCTAACAAATTGATACATGTCAATTCTACACTGATAGCACAGACCAGCAGTCCAGAAATGGTCTTATTAATTTGACTAACCCTACAATAAATACAGCACAACTTTATGTTAATTCTATGGTTATCAACAGTGTAACATCAATTGCTTCCTAGCTTTCTATTATTCTATTTAACTGGATTTCTATTGGGCCTATCAAAAATATAATGCATTATGTACAAAACATGATTTGAACACATCATATCGACAGACATATCACAAACTGGAGAATGGAGACATTCCACATGTAAACTAGTGAGCTCCATCTAACACGATGGTACATGTATTATCAATCACTTTAAATGTTGTATGTGTAGGTTTTCTCTTCTGATTAACATTAAGGATTATTGATATATTTACAAACATACATTCGGGCAACTCTTGACAACCCCTTTTAGTATTTATAAGATAATATAAGAACAGCACCTCAAGTATTATTAAATACAATAATAATATTAACTTCAGTCATGAATTTACAATTGGAATAAACAAAATAAACTGTCATAAACATACCAACCCAAAACAACAGAATTAACCTTAAAATGAACTTAATTGAACACAAAAATAAAATACTGTACATCTGGTTAAACCTATTATAGTATGTCTGATCAAATCTATAATACACAACTAAAAGAAACATGTAACAAGTACATATAAATTTTAAATTTGTACAATATAATACAAGAAGAGCTGTGAGCTCACATATCCCCTAGTGCCGGACATGCTAAGAAGTCAGATGAGACAAAACAAGAATTCTAGTACTTGTTACAAGTACATATAAATTTTACATTTGTACAATATAATACAAGAAGAGCTGTGAGCTCACATATCCCCTAGTGCCGGACATGCTAAGAAGTCAGATGAGACAAAACAAGAATTCTAGTACTTGACATCAAGTAATTCATTTCAGGAAAAAATGCTCCATGAGAAAAGAAAAATGTGAAAAGCATGAATTACATCAGTGAACCAACATGGTTGCCATTTTGGATTTAGGCATGATGCTTTGTGAGTAGCATTCATGCAGACATAAATGGTTAACTGTATGTCCTGAAGTTTGTTCCCTGTATTGAACGGAACAGTTCACATACATGATGAATAAGAGCTCTTCCCTAGACAGATAGGGTTACATTATTAAAAGAATAGCCAAGCTTCAAACAGGGTTATCTCCCATTACACCAGATAATACACCCCTTACATCATACAATTAATATCCTGATGTAGTCCTGTACCGAAACATCACTGAACAAAACCTAGATGTTACCAGCCTGAATGTCATTATCTACCTAATGAATACTAAGATATTACATTTTCAGATGTGAATATGCATAAAGATTTGATCCCCAAAAAAAAACATTGTTGATTATATTCAAACAAACAACCGTTATCTTTGATGTGGTGGTGGTGGTGTTGTTATTCAATAGTTCAGTTTTCTTTTGTCTGTGAAATCCCCCAAATGCGCTGCAGTTGATTAGTTATACTTAATTCAAGTTGTTGTAATATAGAACACTTCTGATAATCTGAGGATCACTTTTATTCTTCATTGAAGGCTACATGGCTTGGTGAGATCCACTGTGTGGAGAATGCCAGGGTGTTTTTCATACTGCGTAAGTGACTGACGGATGGGGAGACAACCTTGTTTGGAGGTTGAAGAAAAGCCTCAAAAAGACATGATAGACAACAGTTTCACTGCAGATGCTTACAATATCAAACAGAAATAGGGGAGACCACTAGAGTAGAACCGATCCCCAAGGGGAGACAACTCTGTAACCACCATTGATAAGTAGACCTAGTACAAAGGACATACTAACAGCGATACTATAACTGGGATCCCGCACGGGACAATCGAGGTGAAATGGAAGACACGATCGATATTTGGGTCTACGTATACTAATATTTACTGTATGTACACTGTGTTTCACTCACACAGGGATTCATACACGTCGAGAATTTGAGTATTTTTTACTCCAACGAGTTGAATCCATTTTCTCTATATTCTTCAATTGGAGTATTTCTTCAAATTTACTGCCATTCTCCCTGATATTATATTGTTTCATCCCCTAAAATAATAGGCTATCAAGTTTTCGTCAAAACATAAAAATGTTTAGTAAAACTTGGAGGTCTGAATTGAGTTTTTGAATGAATTTTACCCCTGATTATTCGCGCTAAAAAGTGACTTGTATGAATCCCGGTTACATATTATGCATGAAGGAAAGGATCGAGTGTGGGTCTTTGTAGGAGGTGAACATGAATATGACGAAAACATACAGAAATGGACACTAAATCACTAATTATGTGAACAAATGTTCAAGAGGATGTGATATTCCCCTACGGTATCACAAAATCAGTCACGTTGGCTTAGAATAAATGAACTCTATAATGAAAACACTACAGTAACTACAGATTGAACTCCGATTGAACTCTGTATGAAAACACTACATTAACTACAGATTGTACTCTGTATGAAAACACTACATTAACTACAGATTGTACAATTCTTAACCTGAACTTCTTACATGTAACATTCCCAGTTCAAATTGTCTGGCTCTTCATTCACAGATACAACTAGTCAATAACTTGTTTGATTCATGTTGAATGTAGAGAAATTTCACCCTCTTCACTTTGATCTTCAAGTTGTTTAACACAGCAGTAGTTGTACCTTCACCATGTTCACTGGAATCCACTGTTTTCTTGTGCTTTACTCATTATGGATAGCAGTGAATTTCTCAGAGATTTTGCACTAAAATTATGCAGATAGAAATGGTTAGGCTCGATTAAATTGATTTATCTGGTGCTTGAAAATTCTTTTGTACGTGATATTTCATTTTGGCACTCCAAACTGCACCTCATGGGGGCAAAAACTCATCAAACTGTGCCAGGTCCTTCTTGATCACTTAACAACATACACCATGGTATCCAATTTAGTTATAGAGATTAAACCGAAGCTGCTGAACGTATTCTCCACAAATTTGCAGCAATCAAATGAACGGCAATTTTGACTTCCAAAGAGCGAAACAATTAACCATACTGGTGAAAATGTTGGCACTTACAGACTATATATACAGACCTTACAGACTATATATACAGACCTTACAGACTATATATACAGACCTTACAGACTATATATACAGACCTTACAGACTATATATACAGACCTTCATAATCCAAATCAAGTTGTACAAAATACAGACTTGTGTTTGGTGTTTGGCATTGGAACACTTTTATAAGCTAGTTAATAATGGCGGTTGAGGGGCAGGGAGGGGGAGCGGTGGAATATAGTAGGAAGACCATTTGACTATATATGGAAGTACAGTGTATGCAGTTGAAGCACCATTAGTTCATGAACTATATCAACATGCACAAGTCATTATGAGATCAAGTTACTGCCAGATGGCAACCTTCTTGGACATAGATCAAACAATCTAATGATATAACAGATTGGTCCACAGACCATCATGATACTTCTACCATAGTAATGGTATATAAAGAGACAACACCAAACCGTATTTCTTGTCTCCTGCACCTTGTCAAAATATTCCAGCTGCTCTGTATGTATAAAACAGGTAATGCATTCCATAAGAGCAAAGTATCTATTACACTTAACATACAAGCACATGTATGAGAGAATATAAGAACTCTGCGCAGCTAGGAAATATCTGTGCAATATTCCAGTCTGAATTCACATATACCTCTCATACAAATCTTGTATTAACACCAATCAGCTTGATCAGGTCTCATATTCACGACTATCTCCCCCATCTACCACTTTAAACATGAGCACTTCACCATCACTTCAATTCTCCTCACAACTTCTATCATATTTCATTTGAACGAGCAGCTGAACTTGTTTGATATATATACCAAAAAATTCATTTCTCAGACGTCTTTATGCGACTGTTGTTTGTTGCTTCTCCTGGTTCAGACTTTGTGTTTCCTCCTCTGTTTTGTCTTTATCGGTCTGATTGAATGGTCGACGAAACAGTCGTTTATAGACAATAACAGCAATGACCACGGCTATAAATATGGCACAAAGACCCAACACGAGCCAAAGCCACCAGGGAAGATTGGAGACATTTCCCGATGGAAAATCCAGTGGTGAATCGGTTGACCCATCATCTGAAAGAAAGAAAACAATTTATTTGCATTTATTTGAAGTTATCACTCTCTCAGATGTCACAGACTATTAAATGTATAGCGTTTTAATTGAAGTGCAGTCTTGAACATTTGTTTGGGTAACAACTTCTCTATTTGAGCGATGTTTCGCAGATGAAACGTCGCTCAATTGCAGATTTCCAGTCACAAATCCATTGTTATGTGACTAATCCTACATTCAATAATCAACTAGATATTTAACGAAAGTTGCATCATTTGTGTTTGTGTAAATGGGGAAGTTAGAAGAACTGCAACAACTCAATACAGCAGACTGAAAATTTAATCCACTCTACTGCCTGTGGTTATAAAGAGATTTAGAAAATTTCATTTGCCATCTTATTGTGATAGAATTGTCCAAATTAAAAAAAACTTTAAAAAAAAAACTAGGTACCTAATGAATGCACAACTCAATGTAAAGCTTGAAATGAATATAGACATGTATGATGAGTACTAACAAACAAACACTGGACAGATGCAATTGACACGTGCTGCATTCACTGAGGGGGGGGGGGGGCGATGGCGTGAATCAGCAATAATCAGTCAAATTTTAAGAAGTTAGATATTCAGGGTGATGGAATAGCATGATTATATATGTCATGTCTATGTCCTATACAATAATAATTGATAGAGCACATGTTTGCTTGTACATATCAAACCTTGTTGTTGAAAGATATTAGTATTTTTACAATCACTCTGACACAATACATATTATACTCACCGACCATTTCCTCCCTAGTAATACTGGTAGATAACTTCGGTATGAGTTTGGAGAGGTTTTGGGGCACCTCTAACCTTTGGTTCATACCATGAAAGGCTAGAATCCAACCATGTAGGAACACTGTCAAAAATACCATTAGAACAGTGATCTCACTCCTCAAAATCTTATCATTAGTTCAGAAATCAAACTTCAGGCACACATTTGCAGTTTGGAATGAAACACAAATAGATATAAAGATGTCATTAGTGTACTGTACAGTGAACTGGTTAGATACGGATAGCTAAACTACACTGTATTTGTATCAAAATGTAACAATAGCAAAACAATAATTCACCATGACATAAAATCTGCAGCAGCATGACGTTCATTTCAACGATATAAACATCTAGAGTATTAATGAGTATAGCCTCCATGTCTGGTCAAAATTATTTAAGTTAAGAATCTTCAACTGGGAATTTAAATCTTATGGTAATCCCTCTAATAATTCAATCCCCCTATCATTATTCAATCCCCCTATCATTATTCAATCCCCCAATCATTATTCAATCCCCCTATCATTATTCAATCCCCCTATCATTATTCAATCCCCCTATCATTATTCAATCCCCCTATCATTATTCAATCACACATTCAATATTGACCAAATTTAATCTGTGGTTGTAATAAATTTGATCACCCTCTATCTAAAATCATTGAGATAAAAAAGAAATAATAGATAATACACATGAATTTGAACCATTTTGTCAACTTCCTGTTTAATAAATTTGATCACCCCCAGATTTTATGGTGGGGAATTTCACTTCCTGTGATTGAAATATTAGGAGGGATTACCATAAGGTCAGATAAATAAATCACTCCGTGTTACAGACTGATTGATAATATCACAGACATTGGAGATTTTTTATGTAGAAATATGTGCATGCAATATGCTAATGCATAAGTAGAGATTATCAAGCCTTTGTAAATGTTATCAAGTGTTAGAAGAGGTTATCAAGCCTTAGTAGAGGTTATCAAGTGTTAGTAGAGGTTATCAAGTGTTATTAGAGGTTACCAAGTGTTAGTTGATGTTATCAAGTGCTAGTAGTGGTTATCAAGCATTAGTAGAAGTTATCAAGCCTTAGTAGAGGTTATCAAGCCTTAGTAGAGGATATCAAGCCTTAGTAGAGGATATCAAGTGATAGTAGAGTTTATTCAGTGTTAGTAGAGGTTACCAAGTGTTAGATGAGGTTATCAAGTGCTAGCAAAGCAAAGCTGAACAACACCTGTGCATAATTATGAGTTAATCAAGAGTTTACCTTCCACACACTCCCTTACACACAGAAGCCAAGCTGAGGTCCTACATTTGAAAAGTGTATAATTGCTCCAACATTTTAACCATCGTGCAACAATGTTCATGCAAAGCCAATACATTGTTGAGTGCTCATTACATCGTTGCACCTTTAAGACACTTTGTAATGCGTGTTCAATTAAAAACACTGCAGCTCCCACAGTTAGGAAAACTCCCCTAGACAAAAATATAATGTGCCAAAGTAACTCCCACTCAACACATGTTAATGAGAACCCAAGGGGTTTAAGTCCCCCGACATTTCAGTACCCAGCATGCAGAGCAATCCCAAGTGAGATCCAGTGGCAAGGTACCCACAATTACCGAATTTGTCCTAATCTGGCCAGGATTTCAGAAGATCTTGTATGAAAACAAAATATTAACTTGGCCCGCAGGTGGCGCCACCTAAAGGGGGGTGAGCGTGAAAAAAAATCCCAAGCGAGATCTGGATGCAAAGTACCCACATACCAAATTTAAAAAGAATCCGTTCAGTTTTTCAGGAGTGATGGATCGGAAACTAAGTCGGACGGAAGCAAAATTTTAACTGCTTTTGAAGCTGTTCTATTGTTTTTGTTGTGGAAACGAAATTCTCAATTTGCCCAGGTGGCACCACCTGTGAGCATATGTCAATGGGCGGATGGAATGCGACCCCTCCCCCCCCCCAAGTGACATCTTGTGGCATGATAATGGCTATAATTTTGTGGAAAATCACCAGAAGAGGCAAAAAATATGACAGTACACATTTACAACTTAATACGAAGCTGCGCATCTGAAAACCCCTCGGCTCTCGGCGCCAGCCATTCATAATGTATTCAATTTAAAACAAGACTTCAGGAACACCAAGCAGTCAAGTAACAAATATACAGATTATGAAAAATTTTGCCATTAGAAATGGCCTCAAACGTTTCCGTCCAATCAGAGAAACCGGTATTCATTACATAAGTCTGTTGATGCATCGACGATGTATACCAAATTTTACATCGAACATTTGAAAATTATCTGAGATAGAGATCCCTAATGATTTCGCATAAATTAAAGATGGCTGCCCATCCTTCCCACCACTCAGAGAAACTGATGTGGTTATTCATTGCAAGTCTCTTGATACATAGATTCTGTATACCAAGTTTCATATAGAACACTGAAATGGTATCAAAGATAAACATCATTAAAGATTTTGCATAAATTAAAGATGGCCACCAAGGTTTCCGCCCAAGCAGAAAAACCAGAACTGTCTATTGATACATCGATGATGTATACCAAATTTTACATTGAGCACTTGAACCGTATCAGAGATATAGATCATTAATGATTTCGCATAAATTAAAGATGGCCGCCCATCCTTCCCGCCACTCAGAGGAACCGATGTGGTTATTCATTGCAAGTCTCTTGATACATCGATGCTGGATACCAAGTTTCATATAGAACACTGAAATGGTATCAAAGATATATATCATTGAAAATTTTGCATAAATTAAAGATGGCCGCCAAGGTTCCGCCCAATCAGAAACGCCATTTATCGTAAGTCTATTGATGCTTCGATGATATATACCAAATTTTACATCGAGCACTCGAACAGTATCAGAGATAGAGATCATTAATGATTTTGCATAAATTAATGATGGCCGCCCATCCTTCCCGCCACTCAGAGGAACTGATGTGGCTATACATTGCAGATCTCTTGATACATCGATGCTGTATACCAAGTTTCGTATAGAACACTTGAATGGTATCAGAGATATATATCATTGAAGATTTTGCATAAATTAAAGATGGCCGCCAAGGTTTTCACCGAATCAGGGAAACTGGTTTGGTCATTCCTTTGAAGTTTCTTGATGCATCGATGATCTATACCAAGTTTCACACTGAACAGAGAAATGGTACCTAAGATACACAAGATTAATGATTTCGCATAAATTAAATATGGCCGCCAAAGTTTCCAACCAATGAGGTCCAGATTCAATAGGGTTCTGGGTCATGAGCATATGGATGTGCAGTGCAAGTTTGGGGTGCCTAGGGTAAGTCGTTCTAAAGATATCTTGGTAACAAGAAACCTGTGATGGTTTCGCATAAATTAAAGATGGCCGCCAAAGTTTCTAACCAATCAGGTCCAGATTCAATAGGGTTCTGGGTCACAAGCATACGGATGTGCACTGCAAGTTTGGTGTGCCTAGGGTAAGTCGTTCTGAAGATATCTTGGTAACGAGAAAGGTGTGACGGACAGACGGACGGACGGACAGACGCTCTGACGGCCAGAGGGGCAGACGTACATGACGACGACAATACCCTTCGGCCAAATTTTGGCCGAGGGGTAAAAAGCATCTTCCATGTCAGTTTCGAAGATGTTGACCAAATTAGTATCCAAGGTATTGTTTGGACAAATTTGGCCATATGGATGGAAGGAAAGATGGATAAAACAATTCTAATATGCCTCCCGCTCCCTTTCCATTTAGAGGGGGCATTACAAGTCACCTTCAGACAGGTCAAGCAGACTTTTGCAGACTGGAGTTGTTTTCCTCACATTCCTGGGTACGACAGTGATGACGTGCCTGGGTTAATGGCGTTAGTCGGAGTTCGTGCGTGGTAGTATAAAGGACAGTCAGCGACTAACTAGTGAGAGAAGACATAAAACAAACCTGTACCAGGTGAATATTTAGAACCCGGAGATTCTCCGATCGTCAGCTTCCAGCCTCCGGATGGATCCTCACCCCAGAACTGCACGCTGAGAACAGAGGAGTTAAACACTTTCCAAAAGTCGTCACCGGTCCGACCAGGCACGAGGATGGTCTTCGTGCCGGAAGGTGATTCCAGTAACAGTTGGACATTACCACGCCCATTACTGTAGGTCAGGTTAAACGCCACCTCGACGTGCTCAAGGTAGTTGATGTTACAGGACATTGGACTGACCTGTATGGTGGAAGCTCGTGATGATGATCCTGACGGCTCACTCTGACTGCTGTCAATGGAAGGTCCACATATTACATAGAATCTACATGTAATTGTGTTAGTGAATGCTGAAGATTTATGTTACACCTGGTACATGCTAACATTTATAGGGACTTTATAATTTTGTATACCATTCTATGGCTCATTCATAATCCAAGTATTAATAACATACGATAACCACCAATGCTATCATGCATCAATAATGAGACATCGCAATTAATTGATGGCTTATGCTAGTATCTACAATTAAAATAAGTTTTGTATTTAACCGTCACTGTCAGTGTCACACTTGAGATAAAAGAACAATTTACCCTTAACATTAGTTCTATTTGTAGTATCAACTGCCAACCTGAAAACTCACCCCTCAGCTAATGTATAGCTACAGTGTATTGCTGGTGGGACAGGCTTCCATACTTTCGCCATGGCAACTAACTTTGCAGCATCAATCAACCCAAACCCAAATTTGTTAGATACTGGAAAACCCAAAATATGGAATGAAATGCAATTCAATCATTAAATAGGAGAACCTTCAATTGCAATCATTATTCTTAATAAAATGACCAGTCATTTCTCATTATTTCTATTTCTCAGGATAATGGTAATCAAACTAATGGTTATATATAATCAGAAACATGTCCTTTTCTCACATTTATTTATCAGAATAATGTTTAGCTTTTAGAATAATGGTTAATAATAAACAGAATAACGGTTTAATAGAATTTTTTACAATAGGTCAGTGATCAAGTTATTCCACACATTGATAGTCATTCCTCAGAACAATGGTCATTTCTTTATCTGTGAACAAAGATAATGTGATAAAGGTCATCCATGATGGTCATTGATCACAATAACGACCATTTCTCATGAATGTTATATATTTAATACAGGTCATCCATGATGGTCATTGATCACAATAACGACCATTTCTCACCCATCCATGTTGGTCAATGATCAAAACAACGGCCATTTCTCACCCATCCATGTTGGTCAATGATCAAAACAACGGCCATTTCTCACCCATCGATAATGGTCATTGCTCAAAACAATGGTCATTTCTCATGAATGTTATATATTTAATACAGGTCATCCATGATGATCACGATAACAGCCATTTCTCACCCATCCATGATCATCATTGATCAAAACAATGGCTATTTCTCATACGCTTCATGACTATTCTTCCAATTCACCCCAGGTGTCCACATTCCTTACCCAGCAATGATGCTCCATTAAAAACAAAGTCATCAGCGGATTTCTTGAGGAGGACAGCATTTGAGGAGTGAGCGAGGAGGTGCTGAACATCTCTCCATCCTAACTTGGGGCTGAAATGAGACAAATGGAAATACCTGTACTATTTCACTGATAGTTATACTGTTACTTATAGATTACAACAATATGATGTGCCATCAATGTCATCAATATACATGGACATCCATATAGTTCTGTCATCTTAAACATACAGAAAATAAGCTTATTTTACTACAGGATTTTTAAGCAAATAACAAGTTCCATGCCAGAGTTTTCACCTTTTACTACGATATTTACAGAGATACAAATCATTCTAGGCAAAAACTTATTACTCACTTACAATCTTTTAGCTTCCCTTATTTCCGTTAACTCTTGAGCACTTAGGTTTCTGACCAAACCAAAAGGAAATTAATATGTTCAACCAGAACCAGTGTAAGTATTGGTATGCTATGTGCGTGTATTTATAAAATCAATTTCCTGTCAATAGCGGATATGTATCATACAAATTGGTATGACCGCAGTGTCAACTTGAGCTGCCATGTTGCAACTAATTGTGAACAGTCTGTGGGTGTGGGGAGTATAATTGCCCCCTGACTATATACTAAACCAGAGGAATCCATATCAGGTCGTGTTCCTGTTTGCTGTACATGGTTTGCCATCTACTGTAATTGGATGGAACTCGCTATGTGCTTCACTACAAAAAAAGCCAGCAGTAATTCTCAGCTAGCTATTGGCGAAGTTTGACAACCTAAAAACATTTGTATAAGATGATGTACGCATGGATCATCAATTTTTGCAGGGAGGCAGCAAATGAAGTAGAATTGATTGAAATGAAAGTTTGATTACAATCACTGGTGATGTGAACAAGGACAGGAAATTGGAGGCTTTACCCGTAAATAATCTCATAATCAGAGGCAATTGATCTCACCGATCTTCACTCATCCTCAATCTCCACAGGTCCGTCTTCTAGGCTAAGGTTTTATATAACTCTCACAAAATTATTAACACCTGGCCACCAAACACCATGTACATATAGCTAATTATTATAATCTGGATTGAATTTCATATCGTTACATTTGCATAATTATATTTTTGAGAGAAACAGGTTTAACATTTTTCAATATTCAACATTCTACAAATCAAACCACTGATCACAGCATCTTCAGACTGAGCATTGGCAAGATGTGAAAATCAGGGCCATTGATTGGCTACATAGTATTGTACAAGCCCCCATTTATATCTTTGCTGGAATGGGTTATGGATCAGTACAAGTTGTGGTCCTATCATTGGTGGTTCTTCCCAAGTAAATTTTCAAATCCTATGACTCGCAAAATATAGTCCGACAATATCGTTCTTTTTTTTTTAACGAAATAATGAGACGGAAATATATGAACTTTTCCTGATAAATATGAGATTCATACAATCCTGTTAAAATATAGGAAAAATAGGAGGACTGGGACCCCTGAGCCATCTATGAAGTTATAAAAAAAAAATACAAATGGCAAAAACCAAGAGTTCTATATACTGCATGAAATCACTTTAACAGGCCAACCATTAAAAGCATGGAAAAAATATATATGGATTTGCCTCTCATTATGTATATTCCATGTACACTGAATAAAACTGACATCTACATGATACAGATATTTCCATGCTAGAGTCTGGCCACCCAACTTTCAACGATGTGCAATAATCACTTCCGGAGAGTTTGATTGACATTCCTTTTCAAGTTGATTGGTACCTAGCTTCACTGGGTATTTCATTAAAGTCTGCCCGATGCTCAACTCGGGCTGACTGATTGATCATCTACACATATTACATGCTCTAATACCGTAGATAATTCCTGAATGGTTTGGTTGAGCGACCTTTTATGAAAAGCCAATATCTACTGTGCCACTTCCAGTCGGTAATGGTGGTTCCAAAATACAAAACATACAAAGACAGATCTTTTCATAGTGAAAACTGGGAAATCTAAATGCTTGACGACTACGTAGATTTTGTTATGGTCTCCCATCAGATTTGATTATCATTGAATACAATGGTATTATAGCTGTCGCTAAGACACAGGTTGACCCATTACATTTTCCAGTTTAATATAACAATCCCATATTTCTCATTTCCCTCACAGGGATACTGGTGGAATAAAGGCAGTAATGGTTGGGGTAAGACCAAACTTTAAAGGTGAACTGAAAAGCTTTCCAATGTTCTGTTAAAATGTCATAAAAACAAGAACTTCTATAGTTGTTACAATTATGTGTGGTAATAGTTCTGTGGGTTATTGTTTTATTTTGGGTATATGAGAAGTCAAAACTTATACCGAGAGCCAGAACTTTTAAAAACGTCATCGCTTGCCTCCCGTTGTTTTTGGAACGTCATGAAGTTATAGTGGCCCTCGTTCATTCATCCGACGTAGCATGACGTCACATTTGAATAAAACTTGAATGAAGGGGACCACTATAACGTCATAACGTTCTAAATAGTCACTGATACCTCCATTCTACTGTATATCAGATGAATTAAATACAAATACACTATATGAACATTTTCAAATTGTGACGATCATGTGTAGCAAATTTGGAAAGAATCCAGCAAAACCTCTTTGCTGTGTTGTGTTCACAAGAAAAGATGGCTGATGGATGTAGTTTTTTTTTTATGTTCGCAGTACATAACTCTGGAGAAAACATTAGATTGGATCGAAAAGTCCACATGCGCCTCTCCACATGAGAGTCATTGAGAGGGATTGAGAGTCAGGCTGCAGTTGAATCTGTAGACGAGTCAAGACGATGTTCCAGAAACATACACAAAGACCCAGCAACAACAACAACATCGGACATATGGTACCAATGCCAGGTATAATAGAGCCCAAACTTGTAAGGTTTACAGATTTCAGGATAAATGTACCTAGAAGGATTTTTTAAAACTGCAGTGTTTTGTTTTGGTGCATGTATGCAAATTGTGCATGAAATATTTTTGCCCAAATTCAAACCTTGAACAAATTCAAACCACGACTGAACAAAAGTCAGCGACACTGTAACGGCATGGTATATGCCTGGTTAAGATTGTAGCTATTCGCACTTCAATATGTAGATTTGAGTTATCTCCCCTTATTAGAGCTCGCTTGTGTCGTACAAACCACGTTTGCGGCGTGTTGTATTTGAGATGTTAGGAAGTTTCACCAGACCATGGTGGTAAGTATACTTACTATTTTCGTAAGTATTTGATTGAAGATTAACGATAACATTACAAAGAAATAACTTATGTGTATAAAAGTAAGTGAAATAATGGATAAAGCTTTAATTTCGTGTAAAGTAACACATGTTCTCATGTATCGGCATTATTGAGTGATCAATTTTCGTTCTCTAAGACAAATGTGTTATTGTCTTTGCAGTTTCACGGAGTTTTATAGATCTGTTGGAAGGAACATACATTAAAGCTTCTGTATTCAAGAACTCCATGCCTTTGGTTGACTCCTCATGTCTCATCTCGAAATACTCAAGTACAGCATGCACCGTGTGATACCCAACGATGGTTCATTGTGCGTTGCGAATGAACAATCGTTATAGACACAACATGGCTTTTAGAGCTTGTGTATTCACCATGTATTCATGTGAATATTAAAAGTACAGTAACAAAGTCACTCACGCAGTAACATGGATAAGGACATACATTCTGATCAAGAATCCATATATATTTCACCAGGCCAGAGTCCTTTAATAGATACGATGCCAAAACCTAAGAGATTAATAAAATTCTCAACCATCTCATCTCCATTCCATCATCCCTTGACAATCTGATGCCAACATTATGGGTTGCATGTCCCTCGGCATTACCAGTGTTACCAGTGTTACCAGTGTTTCCAGGAAGATAATGAGGACAGAAGCCTTTCCAAAGACAAGTAACAGAATTGATCAAAGCAGATCCACTGTAACTCAACATCAAGCCTAGATCAGATAGGGGAAACCAGACAATCAGTTTTTGCATCACAATTTCTTATGCCAAACAAATCCGGATTACTCATCGGCATTTGATAATAATCTAGTTCTTTCCTATGATTTTTTCATGATTTCTATCTGGAGGGCTGATTTGGTAACAAATCTCCCAGCTCACTCTTCAGTTCAAACTGGCTGTGGCAGCTGCAGGTCGCCTGAATTCCAGCTAAAAAGATGAACTCGAGATACAGAGAAAGCTACCACCAACAAACAGCTGTGACGCATAGCTTTTAAAAAATAGATTAACAGAAAAAAACCTGCTGAGGATGTTCACAGTATTAATGAAGCTAATTGATAAATATATGAATGTCAGACTGGCTTTATGATTACTACTGACAAAACTGGATATTATAGTCATGTAATGAAAAACAAAAATACATAAACATGTTGGTTGTCAATCATAACCAAAAAAAATCATTATTCTTCCATATATATTTTCTGCAAATATTCTTAACATAAGTAACATCAATGAAATAAAGAATTACGAAGATACAGCCATCAATAATTCAGTTCTGAGAAATCACTCAGACCAGTAATTAATGATCAAAGAATCAAAGCTGCCGTTTTCAAGGAGAAAATTCTTCAGTCTATTTGAAAGCCAATGATGGAGTTCCATAACACAGAAAACTATTCATCAAACAATCCTGATACCCACAAGTCGTTAGCCGGTCCCCCGCCAGCTAGCTTGTCTGAAAGGGCGCTGTTACCATCGCTACTAAAATTCTCTCCACAAGACTCTTATTATATTAAACTTTGCATAAAGGTGGATGTGAGGCAGCGAATAACTGTGTTAATTACAACACATCCCTTACAGACTTGAGGTGTACACCTCAAGTTGAGGTGTAGTCGAAGTGTACCTGAGGTGTACACCTCAACTTGAGGTGTAGTTGAGGTGTACCTGAGGTGTACACCTCATTTTCTTTTTCAAGGTGTATACACCTCAAGTACACCTCATGGACTTTGAAAAAATATTTTTGTAATTTACCTACACCTCAAGTACACCTTATGAACTTTGCCAAAATATGCATGTACCTCAAGTACACCTCTGGAACTTTGTCAAAATATACGTGTAATCTACCTACGCCTCAAGTACACCTCATGGACTTTGTCAAAAATAGATATGTTATATACTACACCTCAAGTACACCTTATGGACTTTGCCAAACTATGCATGTACCTCAAGTACACCTCTGGGACTATCAAAATATACTTGTAATTTTTGTACATCTCAAGTTTACCTTGGCTTCCCCACTGCCCATCAACATGATCAACTAAATGTTTTATTCCTACGAAGTAGGCTACAGATCGCAAATTGTCCGGTAATGAGTGAGTGAGTCAGTCCATCCGAATCCTTTCGTCGGCAAAATAAGGAGAACCGTTGACATTAGAACCTTGATTTTTGGCATGAACGTGCATTAGGGCATTGTTACCAGCAAGTTCTGATCTGAAATAATTCTGATTAAAATTAGATTTATAATTAACACTTCAGTATATTGTTATAAATGCATACCATCCATGTGGCCTTTAACAGTATCATGTTCCTTTTATGACCATGAAGCCATGGGACCTCCTTATCAGTGGATTTAAAAGTCATTAAGGCTTGTCCTTGGAACAAACACAGAGAGAGGCTCCATCCCAGCCTTGTGGTTTTTAACAGTGATTTATATCCAAGCCCACTGAGATAAGGCCGGTTTCTACTCTGCTGCTTGTCACATCAAGTTACAGTGGTCGGTGTCCTGTATAGCAGATATAGTATATTATTGCATGCCTGTCCACTACCCTGGAACATTTCCTAGCTTAGACATTAAACAGCCCCATAAACTTGCCATCAAATGGGATAAGGCTGGGAGTACAAGAATGTGCGGTGTATTTTCTGTGGACTGTGTAGGCTGTACAGTCTGAATGAAGACAGCCTAGCAGAATTAGTTAAAGCTAGGTGGTTTAACGTTTATCAATGAAGAAAATCATCGATCAACCGCCATAGAATATAATGTGAAACAAGAAAACCGGAATAGTACATTCATCAGATTGCCAATGCCCAAAATGTGTTGTCTCATATATCTAGATAACAACGTGATGTAGAGACGCTATTTATTCGTCTTTGTACCGGTTATGCTCAGGAGAATGACATAGAATCATTATTATCTTGTGCATAGAAGGTGTTGGTCTTGAGTTGAATTACCGTAAACTACATAAATGCTACCTTTCTACTATAGTACTATATATAAAAATTTGTTGTATTGTTGGGAAAATAATGTGATTCAAAAAGTTGTTTTGATCCTGTACAAGGGCACTGAAAACCATTAAAGAGATGTAAATGTATTTTCACACGTAAAGCTTGAAATCTACTGAACCTATATTATTCAATCTGTTTCCTTGTAAATTGTAAAATTAAATCGGCGAGTGTTATTTATTTTGGAATAAAGGCGCATTAGGAGACTGTTACCAACAAGTTCTGAGCTGACCAACTTTTGATGAAAATTTCTGGTGATTTTTGATGAAAATCACTGGCGATTCTGACTTGGACGGTGCCCATCTTAATATAGGCAGGATTTCAACTGGGGGTGGGGATTTCCAAGAGTTCAGTTCGCGTTCGAGTCCTAATGCCTACTGTACTTCGTAGGTCCTGTGACGTTAGTCACACTGCCATGTTTATATTTTAAAGTACATTTCTTAGTTCATTTAAGCGCTATATTTTAAAATAAATCAATAAATGGGTTGGCTAACTGTAAATCTCATACACCCTCTATGAATAAAAGAACCACTTGACAGGTCATAACCTTGTTTTCCAGTTTACAATACATAAAATCTACTTCTGCTATTTCTTGTGTCACCTGCATATACATTCTCAGCTGGAGCTCTTCTTTAATTATTTTCTTAATACTTTTTAACTCTATGTCTCAGTTGGATGTTCCTGCCTTAGTCTAATATTCTATATTGTAACATACACCAATTCAGTCTGACAGTTTGAAATAAGTACAGCCCTTGTTTAATTAACAAATAATAATTAACAGTGAGTGATACCTCATAAACTTTGTCAAAATATATACTTGTAATTTACCTACACCTCAAGTACATCTCATGGACTTTGCTAAAATATGCATGTACAAAAGTATACAAGTATGTACTTATACCTCATAATTTATCTACATCTGAAGTATTTCCTACACTCCACCGTAACAAGCTTGGCATGAACATAAGATACAGTTATCCACCTACACCCAAGATATATGGTGGACTTGGTGGAAAGGTTTGTCATGAAATTGAGCATAATATACCATACACTTATTGTAAATAATTGCCAGCACAATCTTTTATTCATACTCGCTAATTACTCGTTTTGTATCCCAAAATAATGAAAATACTGTTATACGATCACTTTCTAAATGATAAAAAAACACATACTTGCTAAATAGACAACATATTGCTGAACATGGCATTAAATTTAATTTTTTCTTTACATGTCTATGCTGGATCATCATTCTGGCATGAATGTTACTTTAAATTACCTACACCTCAAGTACACCTCATTGACTTTGTCAAAAAAACATGTACCTCACTTTTAAATTACCTACGTACACCTCAAGTACACCTCCTGAACTTCTAAACAACATGAAAAATGTTATGTAAACTCAATTTTTATTTTATTTTTATTATTATTTTGACACCAGGACACTAATACATCAAACTAAAACCTGCTGTAACATTCTTCTCTTCAAATTATCATAGCAATCAGTTAATGGGCACTGTTGTATAATTTACAGAGAAACTATTGTTAATCTCATGCAAACTTTGGCACCTGTGGATATGTTGTCAACCATCCAGATATATTTCCAAAATGGATATGTTAAAGATGTAATCAGCCTCAAAATGGATGGATTTTGTAAACTCTCCCCTGTGCGTTTTTTCAGCAGGGGAGATTACCAAAGCATCATTATATTTGATGTTAGCGGGATCGTCATATACAACTAATGCAGAAATATCTTGTCAGAGAAATTTGTAACTCTGCCCACTTCGACGGCTTTTCTGTCTCGCCATTGAGTGTGTGTTGTACGCGGAGAGGAAAATGACGTCACGCAGTGACGTATGAGTGACGTGGCGACGCTCACGAATTTGAATGCTGCACAGCTGCAGCCATGGGATGACGGCATGGCTCGCGCCTACGGTTCGGTAATGTTGCACAGCATACGTTGGTAGAATGCACCATACGTGTATACGCTTGTTGACACGGCCGTGGAAAAATAAACGGCATGCCATGCTGTTTATTTTTAAAGATAAATTCCTTCTATTTTCTCGTGAATGGTAGAAACAAGTTTAGTTTTTTGTGGTCAAATGTGTTTCATTTTGTACCTGTTGTAACATACGTCACTTTCGCTGAGTTTGAGAGACATTGATTTCAGCC
Source organism: Hanleya hanleyi (assembly GCA_036873755.1). Lineage (NCBI taxonomy): Eukaryota > Metazoa > Mollusca > Polyplacophora > Lepidopleurida > Hanleyidae > Hanleya > Hanleya hanleyi. The sequence goes on along the minus strand of JAVTVY010006673.1, from coordinate 11,278 downwards.
CAGATTTGAGGCTGATTACATCTTTAACTGTCACTTCCCAAATACATTGGTCCCTTGTATGCTTTTGCATTGGAATCCTCTGTGTGGCAATTGGGGCACTTCTGAGCCAATGTTGAAGCTCCTTTATAAGTGTGGTGCTACCATTTTCTGACATACATGGTCACCTTCCCCTACTTTCAAGTTTGGCTGCTCATATGTTAGTTGTAGGCTTTGTAGCGAAAAATGCTACAGCAAAGTTATTGTAGGAGGAGGATGGGGATCCATCTACTGAGCGGTGTTCACTAAAAAATGAGAATACAAATATGCCTGGTACCTATTTTCAATGGGAGGTATGAATACATTTTTCAAAATTGGATATGCCTCAAGTACACCTCAGTTAGTACCTCACCTGAGGGGTACACCTCACCTGAGGGTACACCTCACCTGTACACCTCACCTGAGGTGTACACCTCCTGAGGTGTACACCTCACTGAGGTGTACTAATTTGCATATTTCGATACTCCTCAACTACACCTCATCTACTCCTCAACTACACCTCATCTACTCCTCAAATACACCTCATAATATCGGAGGGTACACCTCACAGGTACACCTCAACTACACCTCAAGTACACCTCAAAGCAGTAAGGGATATAAGGGAAGTGGGAAGAGGTGCCGACATACTGACAGAGCCACATGACTTCACAGTGTAGTCTTCTGGTTAACCTATTCTAAAGCACATACCAAGAATCTAACGATTCTTGTTATGTGTGCAGAGTGTCGAGTTATCCAAATATTATTCAGGAAGATATTACAAATGTATTACTTCTATTCATATCTTGATCTATGGCTTTTTTAAATAGGTCATCAGTCAGACCAACTCTAGGTCAAGCTGTCCCTTAGATATTGTGCTCACAAGCAAATCGGACTGCCATGCACATTTTTACTGCTGTGACCTTTGAAAATAGATCACGGTCAGTCTGGAGTGAACTTGACCTCCACGCCTTCATAAGACAGCATTGTGTGAATATCCAGTCTCCTGCAGCTCTCTATGTTATTGAGATATTGTGTTCACAATGCTCTTCACATTTTGACCTCTGTGACCTTTGAAAAGTAGGTCATGGTCAGGCCTGGGTGAACTTAACCTGGAAGTCCCCATAAGACAACAATGTGCCAAATATCATGGCTCTATCTCTATTTTCCCCTTAGATACCGGGACATTGACTGCTATGGACACTTGACCTAGAGGCCTTCTTTACATGGAAGCATTGTGCCAAATATCTCTCTTCATTATTGGGTGTTAACAAAGCTACTGACATTTTGACCTCTATGACCTTTGAAAATAGGTCAAGATCAGTCTTGAGTGATCTTGACCTAGAGGCCCCCATAAGACAGCATTGTATCACATATCAAGGATCTATCTCTATTTTCCCCTAAGATATCATGTTCACAACAGACTCGCTGCTATTCACATTTTGATCTGTGACCGTTGAAAGAAGGTCAAGGTCAGTCCTGAGTGAACTGGACCTAGAGGACATCATGAGACAACACTGTATCAAAGATCAATGCTCTATCCCCTTATGTTATCAATATATTACTTTCAACACATTTGGGATACACACACACGACAGATGAAAGGACGGGCGGAAGTTCCCTCTCACTTACATGACAGGGGGCAATTACCTGATTATTTCAGATACACAAAATTATGGTTTGTAACAATGAAATCTATCTATTTCATAACTTTTCTACATTAGTTCTAATGGGAGGTACAAGTAAATTCAAAAAGAAGTCTAATCTTAACACTGCTAATCTTAACTGCTAAAAATAGAACTGAAAGAGTGATCAACCTTCACTGCTGACAAAACTTCCTTGTAAAAAAATACTCAGCTAATGAGCAGATCCTCTTTTATCATTTTTCAATGTACCAAATAAAAAATGTACGCAGTTTTCATAGTACCAAAGTCATAGGCTTATATCGACTTCCTGCACTCATTAAGATGTCACTAACATGATCAAGGCAAAAATAGTTCAATAATGACCGAAGTAATATTAAATCAGTATGTCTGAGACATTGTGGTTAGATGGATGGTGAGTATATCTATACATACGTATCTAACTCTCTTATACTTACTTTGCCTGCAGTGCCAGAGCTAACACACCCGTTGCCATAGCAGCAGCTGCAGAGGACCCACCAAACTTGTCAGTACAAGAGGTGCTACTCGTAGCAGATGTGGTCACCTGTGGATATATGCATACTCAAAATATAAAAAGGATGAATCAAAATCCATGCATATTATGAACTTGGGATATTTGGTACATCGCAAATGGTACTGTTATTTACAAATGTGTTTATAGCTGCAAATGTATAACCTGCATATCGTCAAGAAATGTTAGAAATGATTAGGTCCGAGATGTTACCAGTATTGTCATTCTTGTTATGATAGTTGGGTCAACGGGACTGTTTGTCATAATTAACACACTTGGAAAAAGTTGGTTATAGGTTTCAATTTTTATTTGATTTTAACTTTTTAAAATACATGTGTATCATGTTTTTGTAAACAATTTCACAAAATTCTGTCACTAATATGATACATTGTAATAAAAAAAATTGCAGACCAAATTTTGATAATCACAAAAATATATCAGTATGGCAAATTCCCTAATAATTCTATCAACACATCAACATTCAATCACCCCCAATTGTGTGGACAAAATTCAATCAATATTTCCAATAAATTTGATCATCCTCTAAAATAATCAAAGATTATTGATCATTTTATCAACTAATGATTGCAATAAATCCTCCCTCCCCCCCCTTTTGATTTTATGATGGAGATTTCAGTTCATGTGATTCAATTATTAGAAGAATTACCCTCAATGAAACTAATACTAAATATTATTCTGAACCAACTTATAGTAGACTAACTTACAATGTGGTCCTCACTATCCTCATTCCGACTGTATGCGGTGGCCATAATGGCTGAGCAGGCGGTGCCCGAGTGAAGGCGTTGTCGACTCTTGGTAATGCCTGTTATGGCGATGGTATACCTGCTATTAACAAACGGATCATAAGCACAGCTGTTGCTATGGTTACTGTTCCTCGTGTCCCATACATGGATGGCACCTTTTCCTCGTCTACCCTGTAATATATATCAATCCAGATATTGTTTCAATGGAAAGTATAACATGAACCGTTCACAGCTCTGAGAACCCCTCTGCCTTTGCAGTATTATATAGGGCCCTTCTTGAAGAACAAGCAGTTGATGGCAACAAGCAATTTTTATAAGATTTCTGTACCATGATTACATGCCTATGTAACTTTAATTTGGGACTCTTTTTTATCCTTGAGACATGGTGGGAATGACAGAGATAGATGGACATATTATGTACGTACACACATGATGACAATACGGTAATTTCCCTAATAATTCACCTTCCAAATTTAATTCGAAAACGGCCGATTTTTCCACTGTCGTGATTTTCTCCATCCTAATAAAACGAAAACGGGAGCATTTTTAATATCCCCGTGAAACAATAAATTCGAACACTCCCGTTTTCGTCACGGAGTTCGTGCCGCTGAGTCAAGTGATTTTTTTTTCTGATTTTTTGTTATATGTCTCATTTTCTTTAATAAACAGATGATATGGTAGGACAAAGATATGTTTCCCTCTGTTTGTCCCTGTCAGGGCTTCGGTATAATAGTTAGTATGTACACAACTGCTTTATTGAGGGAGCCATTATTTCATTTCTTTAGACCTGCATAACGTACCCCATACATTTTGACTGCAGCACGGGATCAGTTGAGTATTTCATTTGAGATACGGGGAGATGTAAATAGACATTGATGTTGGTGTTTTATTCACTCGCCAATCCAGAACAACGTTTCCATGTAATAAAATGACGGACTTGTTTCCAACAACATGATAATCCATTGTTAGTTTGAAAAAAGAAAAGAGAGAAATAAAAAAAACTTACGCAGAGTACCCTCGTCTAGACAGTCTGCGTGAACGAAACGATCGTTGGTGTGTCGATTACGCAAATCCGAAATGGCCAGAATGAAAAGTCGGTCAGATGAAACGAAAGTTCCAACCACTTCTCTGCAAACTTTTAACCAAATTACTGAGCTGGTGTAACTTGACTACAATTGTTTTAGAAGCGACACTAAAGTCAAAACGCACATGTCATGCTTTTAGGCGTATCACCTCTTTGCACTGGAATGGGACAAGCCCTTTCAACTCTTGACCTTGCAAATTCCCGCCAAGTTTATTTGTTTACGTTAAGTTTTACTATGATGATTTCATTGGCTGAGAACAGTCAGCGGGTCGCAAATTACCTTTTCTGGGGCGAGCACATGATCTTATTGTGTCACGCAAAATAGACTCGTCCATGCCAACCTGCACATGGTTTCACGTGCCCAGTCAAAATATAATTAGGGGAGGTATCCCAGATATTACATCAGACCACGTGCGGTCTGTAAATAGACTAGGATTTCCCCATGTCTGTTTTTCGTCGGCATTATTCTCTGTCATTATTTCCTGTACATTTTCGACCTGCTCGGATTTCGCTGCCTGATAAACTAAACACAAAATTACTTTGGTGACTAACACTTCACGTAACAAAAATTCGCTCGCCACTTTAGCGATTTACTCTATTTTTAATTGACACATTGGGCAAGTAACTGAACAATTCAGTCGCCAGTTGTCATTTTTTAGTCGCCTTTTGGCGAGTTGTCGACTGGGTTTCGTGAGCCCTGGGTCCCAGAGTCTTTTAAATGAACTATGATAGAGATATCAAACAGAATACACGTTTATCAAGATCACAACGATCCCGGTGAAGCGGTCCGCCATTTTGGATCTTCCGTGAAAATCAGCGTAACATATAATTCGAACATAAGCGTTTTTCTGGAATTAGTGCGACAAATAATTCGAAAGTAGCCAATTTTTGGAGTTGCGAGTTTCATCACTGCATCGTGAATTATTAGGGAAATTACCGTTGAACTCCAACAACGCATATTTGTTCTTGAGATATGATGGTAATGAGAAAACAAAGATGAAAGAACACACATACATGATCGCAATACCCCAAGGACAACTTTGGCTTTAGCTTGATGTGTAGTTTAAGTTTACTTAGCCTAGGCCTTAACATACTTGAAATATGGTGGTAATAAGCAGCCAGAGATGAATAAACAAATTTGACCAATTGGCCCAGAGAAATCACATCGTCATTCTTGAAATATGGTGGTAATGAGAAATCTGCATTTGACAGACGCACAGACATACACGATGATGACAATACCCTTTGAGCAAAATTACCAGAGGGGTAAAACATGGTAAAACTCACAAAACCACTCGGCTTCCCCAAAGCAATTGAGAAATATGCTGAGAATGTGCAACATATTATGCCAATATTTACTGATCATCCAGAATTGTCATTTTTGAGCATATCATTAATTCTGCAGATATAACAGCAACCTACAAGCATATCTCACAAAATCATAGATTATTACACCCAAAAGGGGCATAACTATGTAAATGAAAACCCGAGGGGTTCAAGTCCCCCGACGTTCAAACAAATGATTTGACTTGGAACCGTAACTTTCATTACCCAGCATGCAGAGCAATCCCAAGTGAGATCCAGGTATCCACAATTACCGAATTTGTCCTAATCCGGCCAGGATTTCATTAGATATTGTATGAAAACAAAATTTCAACTTGGCCCGCAGGTGGCGACACCTATAGGCAGCTCAGTGATTCCAAAACAATCCCAAGCAAAGTCTTGAGGCAAAGTACCCTCATACAAAATTTTAAAAGAATCCGTTCAGTTTTTCAGGAGTCACATGTATTGGCCGGAAAGTCTGACAGATGCAAAAGTTTAACTTGGCCCCCAGGTGGCGCCATCTATAGACAGATTGGCCTGAAAAACAATCCCAAGCGGGATCTTGAGGTGAGGTACCCACATACCAAATTTGAGAAGAATCCGTTCAGTTTTTCTGAAGTTATTGTCCGGAAAGGAAATTTTAACTTTGCTCCTAGGTGGCGCCACCTACAGGCGTTAAAGTTATTGTCTGGAAACGAAACTTTAACTTTGGCCCCCAAGTGGTGCCCCCTAAAGGCGAATCGGTGCAAAAAACAATCCCAAGCGAGATCTTGAGGCTAGGTACCCATACACCAAATTTGAAAAGAATCCGTTCAGTCTTTCAAAAGTTATTGTCCGGAAACGAAATTTTAACTTTGCCCCCAGGTGGCGCCACCTATAGGCGGATCGGTGCGAAAAACAATCCCAAGCGAGATCTTGAGGCGAGGTACCCACATACCAAATTTGAAAAGAATTCGTTCAGTTTTTCAAAAGTTATTGTCCGGAAACGAAATTTTAACTTTGCCCCCAGGTGGCGCCACCTATAGGCGGATCAGTGCGAAAAACTATCCCAAGCGAGATCTTGAGGCGGGGTACCCACAAACTAAATTTGAAAAGAATCCATTCAGTTTTTCAGAAGTTATTGTCCGGAAACAAAGTCGGACGGACGCACGGACGCACGAACCCCAATACTATAGTCCCCCTTTAGCCCTTAGGGCGTCGGGGGACAAATATGGGCCGAGCGGAACCATTTTCAATAGGTGTCAGACTTATAACTAGATAAACATGAATTGCAGGCAAGCACCTAAAAGGTGCGTGGACCCCTCAGCCTGTTTTTTTTTAGTCAAGTAGGATCAGGGCTGCATCTAGAGCCAGTTTAGTTTTGGAAAACATATGGGCACCCAAAACTCAAATGAAACAAAAAACGAAAGTGTTGTTTTTGTTCAATTTGAAAAGATTTCTGAAGGAAATACTCCTAGAAAAAGCTTCTGGAAGCCTCAATATCGATATTGCATAGCTGGGTATTGAATTTCATGTTAATAAACCTCTGTTTTGTGATTGATCACAGGCTCTTTGGCCGAAATTCACTTAAAAAAATTGGACCCTCAATAATGAATTACGAAAAGGAATGGGAGTTTGGGCGAAAAAAATCCCTGGATACCGTATATAACAGACTTCGGTTTCACGTGAGTGGTGTGCTGGGATTACAGCATGCAAGGAAGTGTAGCTTTATCAGTGGCAATTTATGCATTGCACAAGTGTGATAACAAGTAAACACACTTATTGACACAGGCCCACCCTTATCGGGGCATAAGCTCCAGGTATGCAAACTGATTCAAAATTGCACACAGTCAGGCTAAAAATGGGCTCTCCTAATCAGAAGGTACAGTAACATGTTTGGTTCAAAAATTGAAGCATTATGTTGTACCAGTTAAATGTGTGGACACAAATATGTGCAAAAGTTTTAGAATAAATCATATGATGTAGAATAGAATGATTTAATAGCAAAGTCGGACGGACGCACGGACGCACGAACCCCAATACTATAGTCCCCCTTTAGCCCTTAGGGCGTCGGGGGACAAATATGGGCCGAGCGGAACCATTTTCAATAGGTGTCAGACTTATAACTAGATAAATAAGTTATCAAAATTTGGTCACTGTATCTCAAGCGGTTTTGCCTCAAATGTGGTAACGGACGGACGTACATGACGATGACAATACCAAAATGGCAGGGGGGTAAAAACTAGTCCTGGTCTACATAGAAATAATCCAGGCAGATCTGGTGTAATATACAATTAGACAATGTAATCACTTCAAATTGTGGAATAGAAATTCCTAGCCAAATTATAATATTGGATAATCTCCGAACACAAACTAGCCAAACAGATTGTTATTGCAATGATATGACCCTGGTTAAGTGGACTGCAAAATCTTATAATTCAACAGCATCTCTTTTATAACAACAGAATGTATAATAAACAGTTAGGGGAAACTGCCTCTGTCAAATGGAGGTAAATAAGATATTTTTGCTCAATAACTTTATCTTCAGACACAATTCATTGTATATTGTTAGTAATTCTGCGGTATGGTAATTCCCCTAATAATTCAATCACAGGAAGTTCACTTTTCAACTCTGTTATTCAAACACAGAGAATAAGTAACATTCCCATTCTTCATTCCAATTGAAGAAAAGTCATATAATGACAAAATAATGACACTATGTAGCTGGTGTCATGAAGAATATTCCCAGGTATAAGCCATTCTTGCTGCACTTTCGGTGATCGAATGATTAGGGGAATTACCTAGTAATGTCGTGGGAGTAATTTTCCATCGAAATTAACCATAATCTGTAAGACAGGTGAAATTATATACATATTATTATGCAAATTAGATACGCAACAATTTAATTTTTATACCAAAAACTGTTCATCGTCGCCTCTGGCATACTTACCATATTTATCTTCCTGTACTAAATCAATAATTCTATTCGCAAAAACTATCTTTTTACCTCCTTTTTAGAGAGGCAGTTTTCCCTATCTGATAAACCAATTAATCATTCAGTGTGTATATATGTAACTCCATACATTGGTTTGTAAGAAGAACTACATGTACATATGTCATATTATGGAGGTAATATTTAAGAGGTGAAGGATGGTGCTACGGGTCATCAGAGTAAGGGCTATGGGTCATCGGAGTGGGGGTGTGTAGGTCATCAGAGTAAGGGCTATGGGTCATCGGAGTGGGGGTGTAGGTCATCAGAGTAAGGGCTATGGGTCATCGGAGTGGGGGTGTCAGGTCATCATATGGGTCATCGGAGTGGGAGTGTAGGTCATCAGAGTAAGCCCTATGGGTCATCGGAGTGGGGTGTAGGTCATCGGAGTAAGGGCTATGGGTCATCGGAGTGGGGGTGTAGGTCATCAGAGTAAGGGCTATGGGTCATCGGAGTGGGGGTGTCAGGTCATCGGAGTGGGACTGCGGGTCATCGGGCTGGTGCTATGGTCATCGGAGTGAGCTACATATCATCGGAATGGGGCTACGGATCATGGGACTGGGGCTGTGGTTCATCGGAGTAGGGCTATGGGTCATCAGAGTGGGAATGCAGGTGATGTGAATGGGGCTGTGGGCCAATCACGAGTGCTGCTGTGGGTCATGTTAGTGGGGCAGCATCAAGCATAAAAATTCAATGCCAGAATGTGCGCAAGCAGTAACAATTTTACAACTATATCACATGACAAGGTCTTCGGTGATCATTTTCCCATACAATGCTCTGTGAAAACTATGCGGGATAATGGGCTGGGACCATTCAGCCAACATACGTATACATAACTGATGCCCATATATGGCACAAGATTACATAAAGAATGCCGAAGTGCAGCATGGTTACAATTGATCCTAATTATAGTCTGGCAAGTTGTATTAATCACATCCTCTTTAATGACTGTCAAATTTGGATACACTACCCAAAAACGGTCAGGAGCACATCATGAACTGTGCCAACATCACAATGGCGCCTCTGGAAGTAACAAGGGCAGACACTGATTATGGCAATGGCTCCTTCAGCAAATCTTAACCTTCCTGGACATATTGACATGTACATACCACACTGGAATGTACAGTATCAGAGCAAGTTTTTGTTCTAATTTTTATCTTTGTTCAGGAATACAATCTATTTGACCAGTGGCAATAATACATATGTAAAAGAAGTTTGGAGAAAATGAATGCTCAATATCAGTCACGCCACATTCTAGAGTATATATGGTAACGGTACAAGTACATATCACATGTTCAGTGTACCGTACTGTAATACTGTATGCATGGTCATCTTGGTGTATATGGTAACGGTACAAGTACATATCACATGTTCAGTGTACCGTACTGTAATACTGTATGCATAGTCATCTTGGTGTATATGGTAACGGTACAAGTACATATCACATGTTCAGTGTACCGTACTGTAATACTGTATGTATGGTCATCTTGGTGTATATGGTAACGGTACAAGTACATATCACATGTTCAGTGTACCGTACTGTAATACTGTATGTATGGTCATCTTGGTGTATATGGTAACGGTACAAGTACATATCACATGTTCAGTGTACCGTACTGTAATACTGTATGCATGGTCATCTTGGTATATATGGTAACGGTACAAGTACATATCACATGTTCAGTGTACCGTACTGTAATACTGTATGCATGGTCATCTTGGTATATATGGTAATGGTACAAGTACATATCACATGTTCAGTGTACCGTACTGTAATACTGTATGCATGGTCATCTTGGTGTATATGGTAACGGTACAAGTACATATCACATGTTCAGTGTACCGTACTGTAATACTGTATGCATGGTCATCTTGGTGTATATGGTAACGGTACAAGTACATATCACATGTTCAGTGTACCGTACTGTAATACTGTATGTATGGTCATCTTGGTGTATATGGTAACGGTACAAGTACATATCACATGTTCAGTGTACCGTACTGTAATACTGTATGTATGGTCATCTTGGTGGTAACGGTACAAGTACATATCACATGTTCAGTGTACCGTACTGTAATACTGTATGCATGGTCATCTTGGTGTATATGGTAACGGTACAAGTACATATCACATGTTCAGTGTACCGTACTGTAATACTGTATGCATGGTCATCTTGGTGTATATGGTAACGGTACAAGTACATATCACATGTTCAGTGTACCGTACTGTAATACTGTATGTATGGTCATCTTGGTGTATATGGTAACGGTACAAGTACATATCACATGTTCAGTGTACCGTACTGTAATACTGTATGTATGGTCATCTTAGTGTATATGGTAACGGTACAAGTACATATCACATGTTCAGTGTACCGTACTGTAATACTGTATGTATGGTCATCTTGGTATATATGGTAACGGTACAAGTACATATCACATGTTCAGTGTACCGTACTGTAATACTGTATGCATGGTCATCTTGGTGTATATGGTAACGGTACAAGTACATATCACATGTTCAGTGTACCGTACTGTAATACTGTATGCATGGTCATCTTGGTGGATTATTAGGATATCTAACCTATTTTATCCCTGGATGTCTGGGGAGCAGCATCATAATGCTGTGTCCAGAGCAGCATCATAATGCTGTGTCCAGAGCAGCATCATAATGCTGTGTCCAGAGCAGCATCATAATGCTGTGTCCAGGCTGTTAATGAATTGTTTGAGATCATTGTGGAGTTTTCTCTGTAGCATGACCCAGATCTTTCTCCACACTTGAGACCAACCAGTAGGGCATGCTTACACTGAAGCTTGTGCCCCCTTGATTGGAAGCTTAGTGCTGTTATCTTTGACAACTGGAGAAATATTTTCCAATCATTTAATATTAGCTTCATGAAGCTCAGGATAATTTGTGACCCTTTGATTGGTTGCAAACAAACAGACCAGGGT
>JAVTVY010006672.1:0-39415 GCA_036873755.1 Hanleya hanleyi | reverse complement strand
TTGAAATCCTATAGGATTTTTAATAGGATCCTAGAAATCAGGATCCTATAAGATTAAAATCCTATAAGATTGAAATCCTATAGGATTTTTTAATAGGATAAAAATCTTGTAGGATTTTTTAATAGGATCCTATAAAATTTAGTTATGGAATGGATTCTTAGAAATCTACAGGATATAAAGTTTCTATAGGAATATTTGGATGAGTGATATAGGTCATCTTTTATAGTAACTCCACGAAATACAAAAATGCCCCTGTGCTGTAAAATAGTAAATACATCAGAAAATGTATTAGCGTAAACATTGCTTGTTTTGGATGTAGCACAGCTATGTTAAAGATAATCTGGTAAATAACTAACGCATAGAAAGAAGAACAAACAAATACATATAATAAATATTTCTTTATTATGTACATGTGCACTTTTGAGATATAAACGAAGGAACATATGAGGGCATCATAACCTCTCCATCAGTTTTCTGTACAATTTCTGCTCGCCATTGAGTTTCGACTTCATTGCTTCCCGAATGACTTTCACGGAACTTGAGAATTTCTTCAGGCAGTAGTCTGTAAGAGAATGAAATAATTTGCAGTTAGCCACTGAATATCAATATATTCAATCACAACATTTCAAACTATAAGCTATCAAAAACATGGTCATTGAACTTGGGATTAATTATCAGATGTTTGGAATATTTATGAAGAAAAGTTTTTACCTTGGATGGCTTGATCTTTTCTTGGTCAATTGCAGGCTTAGCCTCTACCTCTCTTGTCGCATTGGGTTTCATTCCTGTCAAAGTATGGGAGGCCATTTCATTCCTCGTGAACAATGCACTCATTAGGTCCATTGTCATCTTTCTCGGATGAAATAAAAGATACAAAATGTGTACTGACAATTGGATTGATAATATTCAGTCAGAATGTTAATAGTCATAAATTGCAGAATCATGTTGACAAAGGATCAAATCTCATTAAATTATTATTTACTAAGATTAATTACATTAAATGATTATTTACAAGTGATCGCTTGTTAACCATTAAAAGTCAGTGTCATTAATATGCATTTTAATGGTTAGCAAACTTGTTCTTACCAGTAAATGTAGATAAGCTAGGCGACTTTCAAAGACCTGTTTTCTGACTTCAGAGACTGGTTCTCCACTCTCAGCTCTTCAACTTCTTTCTATTGAGCCCTCAGGTCTGCTCGGCTTCTACATGTAGAATCCTACAAAGAAGAAGAATACCAAAATCAATAGGGCACATCATATTTTGTCCACATTGAGAGAAATTTGGATTAATATTATTAGAAATAGTTATCTAAAAGGGATCAGTAAAATAGATGAGACAATTAATGAGAAATCTTCTCAATGGTCAAAATAATAAATTATTTGATAATAGCCTAGGGATTTAGCTGAATAGTCATGATAGTTGAATTTATACTTACATCATCTGACTCGTCATAAACAGGTGCCACTGGAAGGTTTCCTTGTCACTGCTTTTTTAACTTCTCAAGGATGTTGTTTGGCTCATTCTTCCGGGCATCACAAACTGTCTTGCTCATCTTCTTTGTAGGCTCTCTGATCTCCTGTGGGGAAAACAATTATTACCATATCATATCGCGATTTATTTCGAAAATAAATTCAACAATTTTCAAATCAATTCTGTACTAACTTTAAATATTGAAATAAGCAATGCGAAAATGCAATGCAATGCGTAACCAAACAACCTGGAAATTCTAATAAATGACATTTGACTTCGTTCAGATAATGTGTAAAACTGGGTGAAAGCTTGTACAGTACACGATAGCCCCCCCCTCCACCACAATTGAAAAGTACATAAATGAGGTACAACACGTATTAAAGTTTAGGCAACAATACCAATTTACGTTTATATTGATATGTAAGAGGAATACGATGGAGTGTTGAATGGAGTGAAAAATGGACGATACTAACCACAATTTGTCGCATCATATAGATCAGCCCTTAGCTCGACAAAGTATAAGCATCACAAGTTCGGGTTGTCAGGAATAGTACACACCACTGGTACATTAGGCCTACCCGGAAAGCTGCCTACCACAGTGAAGCTGTGAATGTCATAATAAAAACATCATTGATAAACTGTTCATTATGGTGGGGTGAGGAGAGATCCAATTTGACAGGACAGGAAGCTCAGACTGTGAAACCTACAGTATGAAATAAAAGCCAGGACTTGAAAGAATCACAAATCAACTGTTATCAATTCATTCATATGTTATGCCAATTTTTTCATGTAAACATATGAAATGGCTTGACTATTGAAGGTAGAAGGTATACCAGTACAGGAAATGACACAATGAGATTGTAAAAACACCCCCTTCTGGGTTTCTCACATTGAACTGTGCAAAGAGTCACCCAGCATGGTTAATCCCTTACACAATAGACCACTAAGACAAACTGGTCTATTCTTGTGAGGTTGACCGGTTATTTTAATTACATAAATATACATGTCTGTTCAGCTATTGAAATATATGTTAGACAGCATTTTATATCCAAGGTCAATTACACTGGGTTAATTACACTGGGCTTAAGTACATGCCTAACTATCCTACCCATAAGATTAGACATGTTAGAGAAAACGAGAAAATCAACCAACACGCCCTTTCCTTCATAAATCAGTGAGATAAATAAATCTTTCCAAGGCAGTATAATGTTTTGGTTGTCGTATTTACAGTGTAATATACAAACCTGACAAAGTAATTTATATAACTAAAATATATTTTAAACTAGTCCAAAATATTCCAGACTTAACAAATGGAGACTTTAGAATGCTATTTTAGCCTACAAGTTGCAAAAGGTACTTACCATCAATCTGAGTCCGTTCCATCAGCCATATATAATCGGAAATATGACTTTTACTGTCCTCAAATCAGTCAGCTAAATTACTGCAAAAAAATCTTTGTTGTCTCTGTGCAGCGCCACCTAGTGTGAACAAGCAGAGTTATCTCCCCTCCATTTGGAGTGGAGAGATTTTGTAAATACCATTTAGATTGGGAAACCATTTGAACTGATCAGAAGTTTATTCATTCATGAGAATGTTCAAGTAGTTGAATGATAACAAAACATATTTCATAATGAAATGATGACAATCAAGGTTTAAGGGATGTCTGCCGGTGATTTTTTCTTTGGCAGCAGTTTTTGCCAGTTAGATTAAGCGATAGGGATTTCCTTTAAAAGTCTTCTAGCTGAGAATTTTGTGCAGCAACATTCATCCAATTTGATAAATTTTGAAAGACATTGTGATTGTCTCCAAACAGTTAGAATATAGGAAAAAGTTCAATACTATTTTTTGGGCTATTCCCTTTGTTTTCTAGGTTATCAAATGGAGCATGGGTCCGTCTTTTTAACAGTGTTAACAGCTAAACAATGCACACCGACCTATATTCCTCATATTACACAATTATGAATGCAGCAACACACATTATTCTTAAAGTTAATTACGGACATCCTTACTTCAATTTTAAATAAAACTTTAATTCAAAACAATCAAATATTCAAAACTTCATACATTTATTCCAATTTTACTAAATTTCAGATGAAGATTATTAGTGAATTCAATTTGAGTTAGAATATTTAAATTTAGTTTTCAGTGACCTTGCATTTGTTTGGATATCGAACTATGATGGATGGCAATTAGTTTTTTTTTGTCAATTTTTATTAGCATTTCCTAAATGACATTTCAAAATACTTCACAGTCAAATATCAGCATAACGATAGAATATTCACACGATATGAAAATAAAATTAATCCTTCAATTCAATTGTAACATGAGGTTGTATTAAATTCAAGTTAAAATTTAAGATTAATTTCATATGAAACTACCAAAATTGATATCTGATGCCTCATGAGCAGCAGATTGGAGATTTGTGGTACAAAATCTCTCACTCCAACTATGAGCAGCCAAATATGGAGAACATTACTTGGGTGCTGTGAACTGATATTGAATCGTATAGGATCATATAAAAGTGGTGGGCAAAATAATGTTTGGGTGAAATTACATTCAATTACTTCAGTGAAACGCACTTAACTTGTGTGAAATAATTCACTGAAATACTTGAACGGGATCAATTTCCACTCTTCTTAATATCATTAATACAATTGATCCTATGGAGTGTCATATTAAATCCAATAGGATTATTATATTTCTATCCTATTAAATCCAGTAGGATTTTTTAGAATCTTATAGAATTTTTTTTAGAATCTTATAAGACTTTTCAGAATCTTATAGGATTTTTTTAATCTTATAGGATTTCTTAGAATCTTATAAGATTTTCTCAGAATCTTATAGGATTTTTCAGAATCTTATAGGATTTTTTAGAATCTTATAAGATTTCGAATAATCTTATAGGATTTTTCAGAATCTTATAGGATCCTATAAGATTTTTTTGTAAGGGATCTGAGAATAACTGTATAGGATCTGGTACGTCAGCGAAGGAGACTGCTTGAAGTTTTTGTGAATAAAGATTTTCACTCACGCCAGTTTGCTTTCTTGAAATTAAACCTTGTGGAATGAGGGTCATCAGCTGAATGAACAGCCTTTAGGACAGTGGGGAAGTGATCACTTCCACAAAGGTCATCATGAACAGACCAAGAACTGGAAGGTCGCAAAGTGAGATGTCTAATGCTGAATAGGTTCCATGAGCTGAGGACAAATGTGTATAAGAACCATCATTAAAAATACACAAAGAATTATTTGATATAAAATTTTCAAGAATTTGACCTTTACAATTGTTTTCATTATCCCAGAGGATATTACGACCGTTAAGACCATAGTCCAGTCGGCCATAGTGGCTGTCTGAGAAATGGCAAAGTCAGAATATCAATTTCCCATTTGAGTATGAAATACTACAACAAAACTTGACATCATTTTTCGCCCATGTCGAAGAAGAATTAAATGACAAGCAATGTATTACCTTAATACCATGAAATCACATTCAACATTCAAACTGTGATTGAAAATCAAAAATGTATAATGTAAACTCATCAGTAGTTTGCAAATGTTCCACACATGCATACTTCTCCATGTGTATCTTCTGATCAGGTAAACTAACCCTGCAGCATTTCCTTCCCTGAAAACCCAGGGTACACTACAACATGCATGTTTGTCAAGACAGACAGCTGCTAGCACACACATGTACATGTAGTGCAGAGGTGAGACTGGTCAGTTTATGACAGAGAAACAGGTAACTGGTCATCCAGTTTCATGTAGCTGTAAATGGAGGATGCCCATCCAGTGAATGATGCATGCATGTTCTATTCGATTCAAGACTTGAGTCCCTGCTTCTACCTGGTATAGCATGTACATGTATAACATGGGGCAGGTCTTTGTGGATGAATGTTCTCATTCACCAAACGCTATATAGACGATCTTCTCGCTGTTGATAATCGCTATATAAATGACGCAGTGAAGGATATATATCCACCTTCACTGGATTTGAAGGAAACTACAGACAGCCCTGCAGGCACATCATATTTAGATCTATATCTCTATAAAAATGAAGCGGGCATTCTCTTTCGTCGACTGTATGACAAAAGAGATGACTACAATTTCAACATCATAAACTATCCTATTCTGGACAGTAATATTCCAGTGGGACCTGCATATGGCGTATACATATCTCGCTTAGTAGCATTTGCTAGATCCTGTGTTAAATGTTACAAAAACATTGTTACAGAAACTTATAAAACAGGGCTATTCCACCTAACGCCTCCACTCAAAGTTTCTCAAATTTGGCGATACATATCGCATGCTGATAACAAAATACGAACGTAGCGTGCAAGATCTATGGCGCTACGTTTCGTAGTTTGTGTCTAATTCCGCTTAACCCGGGGCTAGGGGCCGTATGAACCCATGTACTTCAAGTTCCTCATGGTACTCATATGAACAGTCACAATCAAAGCGTGACTGAGATACATCATTCTTTAGATGACGACTTTACAACGAATATTATGGATTAAGAATACTGATCAGCGATATGGATTTGATATTTTTGGAACATCATGATGTCTTGCCGGCATCATTGAAAACTGTTGACCGCTTCTCTCTTGCAGGAAACAAGCATATGTTTCTGTATTCTATGATTTTCTTTTTGAATTTGGTGCTAATACTGTTATATGGAATATGGAATAGGTCTTTGGATTATGGACGCGGATATTCTCTAATGGACGACGGCTGAATTATGGATGACGGACTAGACGCTTGTAATACAAAACTGCCAAGCCAAGATATATAAGGTTAATTTATCGAAAGTTGTTTTACTTTGGATAATTCTTTTTGACCTTTCTTTTTATTTTTCATTTGTTCTCTCTCTTCTTTTTACTTTTCTTCTTATAAACTTCTTTCTCTCTCTCTTGTCCCAACAAGTACCTCGACCTTTGGTTCAAGGAAGTCTCCCCTTTTAACGGACGATCATTACACTCAACATACTCCTCATCAGAAAACATGGATGACTCGTTAGTAGGAGTGGAAGTGGTATCGACTATTTAAGGCTCTTTGCCTGTTTCGCTATCTAGGGAGTTCTCTTTCTCCTCCTTTTTTCTGATTCGAGGTAGCATCATTACTAGAAGACTGTTGAGACTTTCTTCCTCTGTGAATTCATTCATTACTTTCTCATTCGGTGTAGCCATACCCAAGAAACTCTTCAGTTGTCCCTTACATGTTGGTCTTGGAAATAGCGAGATAGCACTAACCTTAGCATCTACAGGTTTTACCTGACCCTGACCTACAACATGACCCAAGAATGTCACACGTGCATGTTCAAATTCACTTTTTCCAAGGTTGACTGTCAGCCTGGCGTCACCCAGCCGATTGAACAGTGCGCGAATTCTCTGTAGATGAACTTCCCATGTATCGCTGTAGACAATGACGTCATCAATGTAAGTCTCACATCCTTCCAAACCAGAAGTAACACGGTTGATGAGACGCTGGAACGTGGCTGGAGAATTTTTCATTCCAAATGGCATAACTTTGTACTGGAACAGACCCTCCGGAGTGACAAATGCTGATATCTCCTTCGCACGATGTCAGTGGAACTTGCCAAAATCCTTCCAGAAGATCAAACTGTGACACGAACTCGGCACTTCCCACTTTATCAATGCAATCGTCAATGCGTGGAATAGGGAATGTGTCTGTTTTGGTCAATGTGTTCACCTTTCTGTAGTCAGTACACATCCTGTAACTGCCATCTGGCTTTGGAACGAGGATACAAGGTGAACTTCAGTTACTATTACTTGGTTCAATGAAGTCATTGTCCAATAAATACTGAATCTCTTTTTTCAGGCAGTATTGTTTAATGGAATTCAAACGATATGGGTGCTGCTTTACTGGATTAGAATCTCCGACATCGACGTCATGTGAAATTGTATAAGTCCGATTAGGAATGTCGGGAAACAAATGTTCATATTGACTGAGCAGAGTTCGAAGTTCTTCCTGACGCGCTGGTTCAAGATGACACAACTTGGAATCCAAATTAAGTAGAATGTCAGAGTTCTGTAATTTCGCCGCTGTCATCGGCTCTTCACGAGTTTCATTATTATCAGGGTCAGAACTAACTACACTTAGAGGCTGTACAGTACTGTTAGTGCTATCTCTGTCTATGTATAACTTTAACATATTTACATGACATAACTGTTTAGGAGTCTGAATTACATAATTAATTTCTTTTCAATGACATAATTACAAGCGTCTAGTCCGTCATTCATAATTCAGTCGTCGTCCATTAGAGAATATCCGCGTCCATAATCCAAAGACCTATTCCATATTCCACATAACAGTATTAGCACCAAATTCAAAAAGACAATCATAGTATACATAAACATAGGCTTGTTTCCTGCAAGAGAGAAGCGGTCAACAGTTTTCAATGATGCCGGCAAGACATCATGATGTTCCAAAAATATCAAATCCGTATCGCTGATCAGTATTCTTAATCCATCATATTCATTGTAAAGTCGTCATCTAAAGAATTGAAGTACATGGGTTCATACGGCCCCTAGCCCCGGGTTAAAACTTGGAGGTAGTGGTAAACCTGTGAAGTTAACCCTAGACACCATGGGCACTCCACATACGATGCAAACTTACGCCATTCACGGTCTGGAAGTGGATGACTTAAACATGAAGAACTTTGTTAAGTTACCTAAAGTGTATACAAAGGATAAGATGCCCGTGTCGGTACGACACATACCTACCACTGAGGATATCAACCGCTGGCCACATTTGAACGACATTGTGCTACCAACTATATCATCAGATGTCGGACTTTTGATTGGGAATGATGTGCCAGATGCTTACACCCCTACAATGGTGAGAACAGGTCCTCGGGGTAGTCCACATGCTACTAAGTCCTTGTTAGGCTGGATTACTTGGAATGTTGTTCGGCCAGCAAATGCCGAAAGCTCGAATACTTTAACGGTAAATCGAGCAGACGTCATCGCCATCCAGGAGTTGGAAGTCTTGAAGAGACTTGATACTAAAGTGCAGCAATCCATGAGATTAGATTTCCCAGAGCATGATATTGACGACAAAAGGGAACATTCCCAGGAAGACAAACGGTTCTTAGAAAGGGTCAACAATACGATAAAACTTGAGGGCGGACACTACTGTATAAACTTACCTTTCAAGAAAGATGATGCCAAATTTCCGAACAATGAGGCCCAAGCCAGACAGAGACTTGCAAGTTTAAGGAGAAAGATGGCGACCAAGGACAAGTTTCGAGAGGACTACAAGCTGTTTATGAAAACTATTCTGGATAAGGGATATGCAGAACGGGTTCCACGTCATGAGATAGACCGGTCGGATGACAAGATATGGAATATTCCACATCATGGGGTATATCATCCTCATAAACCAGAGAAGATTAGAGTCGTCTTCGACTGTACTGCGACGTATCAAGGTGCCTGTCTAAATAGCCTCCTTCTACAAGGCCCGGACATGACCAACAGCTTGATTGCAGTATTGTTACGTTTTCGCCAGGAGAAAGTTGCGGTGATGGGCGATATTGAATCCATGTTTCATCAAGTTAGGGTCCCCAAAGAAGACACGGATTGCCTCCGATTTCTATGGTGGCCTAATGGTGATACTAGACAGGAGCCAGTTCCACACAGAATGGTTGTTCACTTGTTCGGCGCAGTGTCATCACATTCCTGCTCCAACGCCGCATTGCGAAAAACGGCCGATGACAACAGTCACTTATTCGACCCCAAGGTCGCAGATGTAGTGCGAAGGAACTTCTATGTAGATGATTGCCTAACCTCAGTTGAATCTGAAACGGAGGCTATAAATCTCATTCGAGACGTTTCAGATATGTGCCAACTTGGAGGTTTTCGGCTGACAAAATGGATCAGCAGCAGCCGGAACGTCTTAGAGTCCATTCCAGGAGAAGAGCGGACCAAAGAGGTTAGAAGCCTCGACTTTGATTGTGAGCCACTTCCTAACGAACGAGCTTTGGGGATGCACTGGTCAGTAGAGCCTGACACTATAGGATTCAACATCCATCTGCAGAACCAACGACTAACTAGAAGAGGGATATTGTCCATGGTAAGCTTAGTGTATGATCCTTTGGGATTTGCCGCGCCTTTTGTGTAGACTGCAAAGATCATTCTACAGGACTTATGCAGACAATGCATCGGATGGGACGCAGAAATCACTGGCAACAATTTGAAGAGTTGGCAACAATGGGTAACTGAACTTCCCCTACTTGAGAGCATTCAACTTCAAAGATGTTACAGACCAAGAGACTTTGGCGCGAGTACCTGTTGTCAAGTACATGTGTTCTCGGATGTGAGCGAAAGTGGATAAGGGGTATCAATCTATTTACGGCTCACAGATAAGGATCAACGCCATCACTGCACCCTGCAGATGGGGAAATCCAGGGTTGCTCCCTTGAAGAAGGTAACAATTCCAAGGATGGAATTGACTGCAGCGACAGTGGCTGTTCGCCTGAGCAGGATGATCATCAAGGAGATTGATTATTCAATCGACAGTGTGCGTTATTGGACAGATAGCATGTCGGTCCTTCGTTACATTGCCAATGAATCTACCAGATTCCACACCTTTGTGGCGAACCGCGTGACTGTTATTCCTGGTGGGTCTGAAGTAGAACAGTGGAGATATGTGGAATCCAGGATGAATCTTGCCGACTGTGCCTCGAGAGGTCTTCATATGAACCAGTGTTTTCACCATACAGAATGGCTACACGGTCCACAGTTTCTTTGGATGCCAGAATCGAGGTGGCCACAGTGTGAGGATGGGCAGAGAATCCTTCTTCCCAATGATGATCCCGAAGTTAAGAAAGCTACGGTAAATGTCATTATGGTAGACCGCACAGAGTCTATGATTGACGACTTGATAAATCGTCATTCTGATTGGCTGAAACTGAGATCCGTGTTAGGTTGGGTCTTACTTGCAGTGGATAAGTTCAAGAAACTTAAGACTGACTCATCTCGTGACAAGAAGTCGCTCGAGTGCGAGGGGATCAAACAGCGGCTGAACAATACTCACCTGAAGTTGGAAATCGTTCAGGCAGAATCGATCCTGATTAAGTATGTGCAGGGCAAACACTTTCAGAAGGAGATAAGCACTCTAGCTAATCAAGGGAAAACAACTAAACAGAAATTAAGCAAATCTAGCCCTTTGCACAAAGTCGATCCAGTCTGGGTTGATGGTGTTCTGAGAGTTGGTGGTAGACTTGGTCGTGCCAATGTTCCTTTCGATGCCAGACATCCAATTATCCTTCCAAAGGAATCTCGTGTGTCGCAGCTGTACCTAGAGTACATTCATAGATCTGTTGGACATCTCGGGAAGAATATCATGTTAGCTGCTCTTCGACAGAAATATTGGGTTATTGATGCTTCTGCTGTAATAAAGAAACTTGTACGTGGATGTGTCGTCTGTCGTAAATACCAGTCACGTGCTGTGGAACAAAAGATGGCGGATCTTCCTCCAGAACCACTGATACCCAATCAGAGCCCATTCTTTTCTACTGGGACGGACTACTTCGGGCCTTTCGAGGTAAAGCGTGGCCGTAGCCTGGTGAAGCGATATGGTGTCGTCTTTACATGACTAGCTACGAGAGCTGCTCATCTTGAATTAGCACATTCCTTAGATAAGGACTCTTGCATCAATGCTATTCGCAGGCTGATTGCTAGAAGAGGTCCTATTGGATTCATCAGGTCCGACAATGGGACAAACCGTGTAGGGAGTGAGCGTGAGTTACGCCAGGAAATACAACGCTGGAATCAAGCGAAGCTCCACAAGGCCCTACGACAGAAGAATGTGACCTGGCTGTTCAATCCACCGACTGGGCCCCATCATGGGGGCGTATGGGAGCGCCTTATCTGCATTGTTCGTAAGATATTGTATTCGCTTCTGCACCAACAAGCCGGGCGCCTTGATGATGAATCTTTGAGCACTCTCTTCTGTGAAGTAGAGGCGATACTAAATGGACGACCGATTACAGAGGTATCCAACGATTATACAGATTTAGAGCCTCTCACTCCGAACCATCTGCTACTG
Source organism: Hanleya hanleyi (assembly GCA_036873755.1). Classification (NCBI taxonomy): domain Eukaryota; kingdom Metazoa; phylum Mollusca; class Polyplacophora; order Lepidopleurida; family Hanleyidae; genus Hanleya; species Hanleya hanleyi. Next base: position 27,879 of record JAVTVY010006672.1, on the reverse strand, counting down.
ATGCGTGCAGGTGAAACTCTTCCTCCAGACGAGTTTGACAAATCTGACAATTATGCAAACCGCCGATGAAGGCAAGTACAGTATCTAGCCGATATGTTCTGGAGAAGGTGGATCAAGGAATATCTCCCCCTTCTCCAAGAGAGACAAAAGTGGTTCCATCCTCGCCGAAACATTGAAGTGAACGATCTTGTGTTGATCGTTGACAGTACCCCCAGAAACTCGTGGTGTCTGGGTAGGGTACTTGAAGTTACCAAAGACCAGAAGGGTTTAGTGCGATCTGTCTAAGTGAAGAGAAAGTCTACGTGCTTAGTTCGACCTGTACACAAACTGTGCCTTATTCTGGAGGCTGATGGGGATACCCCAGCACATAGTGATACCTACGGAATGATTTCATAATACAAACTCTGCTCATGGACCATTAGTTGAGAATTGTGTAATCATTAACCTACTGTTACGTATCATTCTGTTTGACCGAAATGTTCTCATTTGAAAATTGCTACGTTTAGAAACTCTGCAATTTGGGGGCCGGGATGTAACGGCCAAACATTAATGTTTTGTGTATTGTATATACCTTTTTTTTGTCTGCATAGATTGATATCGGTCTAAGGCAGATTACTCGTATTGTCATGTCTCGCCAGTGTGTACACGCGCGCAGTGGCAAATATGGCGGTTCTTTGAAAGTACAGTTTGAGTTTCTCTCTCTCCCGAAGTCTACAAAAACGGAATGTTTGAAGATTGATTGTTGTATGAATTATATGTGATGGTCTTGGTAAACGTTTGGGTGAATTAATGATGCACCGTTGATGTGTTAGTAAGCATCATTTATGCTACAAAAGTATTGTAAAGTTTAGCAGTTTATTTGCAAAACGTAGGCTAAGCCATGCGATGGGCGCTTTGTTTACATGAAAAAGTAAGGTGCAAAGTTGTCTCCCTTTGTCCATAACTGTACAGCCTGTATGGTGTTTTGGGGGTATATTAATAGCTCTTTATCATCCTTTATGGATAGAAACGACGTGTTTTCCGCGTTATTTCTGTGTTCTAAGTAAACCCCGAATATAACATGGCAGATAAATGTTCTTGAGCTGAAGTATATATACGCTGATAAACAGCTTGTATCACTGACGTCCCTGCTCTCCTTGTTCCCCCCGCTGATTCACATCGCATATTTCGCGCCTCTTGGCCGTAAGGGGGCGCTCTGCACAGGCCAACCACCAATGACCAATGAATATCACTCTTACGGAAGAGTCATGGCAATATGAGTTGTCTCCCTTCTCAAACGTTCATATGTCGTTAACGGCAAAACTAACAACAAACGGACGGCAAAATAGCTCTAATTACGTTAATTTCTGAGTTTAAGAGTGAACAGATTTTTCGATAACTTCCTCCATTGTTTAGTAAGGTTCGTCAACTGATTGCAAACACTTGTTCAATGATACCTTCAAATAATTAACAAATAAATCCCTGTAAATGTTATTAATATCCCACTGATAAGACCACATTTTATCGTCATGAGTATATAAGGAGATCAAGCTGCCTAGAATGGTAACGTAAAAACACCGTTCAATTGTTTCAGATTTTGAATTGAATGTTGACTGTAATAAAGACGGGGGAAAGTTCCTTTGAGAGATGCGGTAAAAGGGCGTGTCACTGTCAAAATATTGGTATGGCTTCCACATTACGTGAGAGTCGTGATCTCACTATCATGAAAGCATGACGTAATTTCGATCACGTGAGGTAGTTAGCCAATCGTGGTTAGTATGAGGAATCTGGTTATCTCCGAGCTATTACGGCACGGCGATTGGGTAACCAGATAAAACGGCCAAGAGGCTCGAACTTGGCGATGTGAATCAGCGGGGGGAACAAGGAGAGTAGGGACGTCAGTGATACAAGCTGAATAGTATGAGCGTAAAGTATATACGAGTATACAGAACTTGCATATTAATGATTTGTTTTGTTTTTGACTGTGACATTTTATGTATGCCCATTTGGTTCTGTTGAATGTAAGCCATATGCAGGGTATATTTAATTATGTGCACTGTAAACTATACACAACAAGATAACTTTTGTGTAAATTTATTTCCGTATTTTCAGTCAATCTCGCCAGCTCGCCATTCGGACAATTTACAATATTTACAACGATCGTGTCATGTATAACTGGTGCATTCTGCAACGATGAATATGGGTCACGAACTATGTCACTTGTCACGAATAAACACTGTCATCTTGTCATCAAGAAATCAGGGCGTGAATTGAGTTCTTCCGCAAATGAACAGTTACAATCCACACCCAAAATCCAAAACGAAAGGAGTCGCTTCAACTCAGTAAATCCTTGGTTGTTGTCTATCCTAGGAAAGTCCGTGGTCGGTCAGGTTAAATTAGTACAACAAATCAACAGACAAAAGACAATCGCAACGCAGACGCTCTTCATCAGTGAAGTTGCGACCGACTCTGCCGTCAAGTTTTTAGGTTCTCTCTCTCGAGTTGATCGAGTGTTGAAATTGCTTACAGCTGATCCATCACATCAATACACCTCGTACAGACAGGCATGACGGTACGGATAATAAATTAATACATTATTAATTTAGCCACGTAAACTGAAACAAAGAGAACTAGGCGATGGTCTGACCTGCACAACAGATAAATATTAGTCCACTTTATAAATACAAAACATACAAGTTTCAAGGTAAAGTTGATGGCACAGACCGAGTGATATGGAGCGCTTACATTGGCACTGTCGATCTTTGAAGGTCGCGGGTTCGAATCCTTTAAGCGCGCAACCACTTAGCACACTTATCTGTGCTTTACCCATCTAGGACAAGTATCCGTGCGTCGCCCATTTCGCACAAGTAGCTGCGCTTCACCCATTCTGCGCAAGTATCAGTGAACTTGAGTTGGAATACTCCCGTTCAAAGAATTTTATATAAATACTAGTTCATCGCGGTATAGATTCTTGTTTTGAAGCATTTAATTGTCAATTCGAATTTTCAAAAAACAAATCCAGGATTTTCATTGGTCTGTGGCGAAAATTGGAAGAAAATTCAGCCAATCATGGAGTTTCCGTAAAGGTTCATGAGGAATGAGGCGATGACTAATGAATCACCGTCTTTGTCATGGACCATACCAGCAAATAAATACAATAACACAATTTGAATACCAGTATCTAATACTGTTTATTTGTCATTGCGAATATACATTGGAAATATTGATCCCAGCGAGCAATTAACACTATAAATAGATATGTATAAAGGTGTAAATATCTACATGTCATACATGCACAATAAAAGCGCTAAAAATCTTATTTATAAACTTACCATTTAATATATTACCGATGTCTACGAAGATGATCATACATCTCATTGCACCACAGCCAACCAATCAGATGGTCAAGGAAATACCCGGATGGAAACAACAGTGCATCACGGGATATCTTCATGTTCGAAGCATTTGATTGGTCGGTCCAAATTTTCAAAGAGAAATTAGGGATTTCCATTGGTCTCGGGAGAAAATTGGAAGTAAATCTAGCCAATCACAGAGTTTGTGTAAAGGATGAGTAACTGCCTTTTATCGCATATAATCTCCAGCATTCTCTCCTTTTATGATGCGCTATTTCCTCGTAATTGTTCAGATATATATTTCACCACCAAAACAATTCAGCACTACACAATTATAAAGTGTCAAAATATTGTTCAGTATAATAGCATTAAATTTGAGCTCATATTTGGGGCTTGTGTCGTTCACTGAAAGCCAAATTTTGATTTCCTCACTTCTGCACAAAAAAAGTACACTGTGTACAGAGAAAATATCCAAGTAAAACACTGTAAACATGCACCGTGTCAAAAGTGACATGAAACAGCGGCGACCACGTTTGGCACTCAGCTTTCAACCATTTTGGGTTTTTTCCTACACATAGGTTTTCTAATATATTCAAATTATGAAACATGGAACCAGAGCTACTCGAATGTTTTCAATTTCATGATAACTGCCGTGAGATGATACATCAAAATTTCATTTTGGTTTAACCTTTCATATTGTAGATATATTAAAAAAATCTTTGGAAGTGTAGACTTTTAACACCATGTGTGTACCCCTTCTAGTTTTAATTCTAACAAAGTATCCCTGACTATATGTTAGAACGACTTTATTGAATAAATTCAGTATAAGAGATGAATGTGTACGAAGACGTATGACATTATAAAGATGACAAATTCAAAACATGGTCTGTAAAAATACCTTTGAAACACCTGCGAATTTAACATCACATGAAACTAATGTAATGTTCAGCACCAAATTTATTTGTCACAGGAACGAAGGAATTGTCATTAAAATAAGCTATCACAACCTCGGCAATTCTATGAATCGTTTGTACACTCTTAAAACAAGTCTTATGTTTAACATTGTAATTGTATCATCAGTTTATTTGTATCATATACATATATGGCTATATACAAGAGTATACATTTTATCAACACGTATATTTAAGCTTGTATATTCACGGATGTAGCGTCGATTGATTGAGGAAAAGGCACTGAAATTGTTCTGAGACCAAAGCTAATTGGATGTCGGAGAGCAGAGAATGGATGTCGGAAAGGTCAGAATGGATGTGGCAGATAACAAAATGTATGTGGGAGAGGAGAGAATAGATGTCTAACGGACCTTATAATCATAGCGAAATGTTTGGGGTATCCAAATGAAAATTAGTCTCTCATGGGCGGACTGTATTTACCGATAGCAGTCTGCTTACAGGAGCACTGATTGGGTAAATTCGAATCATGACGCGCCTCCATTAGAATCGCTCTGATTGGCTACTGTATTTTAGAGCGATAAAATCAATGGGATATCATATTTTACATATTGGATCTCAACTTCCCCACAGGCGCCGTTTCACAGGTTCACGCCACTTATCCCCAATAGCGAAGGTCGCCCATTACGTATACGGACACACTCCCACACACACACCACGTTCAGTTTGAATCCTTAAATTTTTAAGGATTTTTTTTTCTATATATGCTCGCCTCATATAACCGGAAGAGATAATCTCAATATCACTCTCCTTAACGCTGGGTCAACAGAGGTACACTATATGATGCAGAACTGAAAAGTAATTGGAACTTTCCACGAGTATCGCTTTTACTATATATAATGTCACTTCCGAGGGTGTGCTGCTCGGGCGGGATACCTGCCCTGTAAGGCTGGTGGCTGGGGATCGTGAGGTGGTTGATTGGGGCTGACATGGTCAGGCTAGTGTGTGCGCGCACTTTAAGGGAAGGAAACCCCACTCTGAGTAAAGCCCCGTAACACAAACCCAGTAAGGGCCGAAGCAAGGGGCTATATACACAATCACAATCAACGCGTGACTGAGATATCGGTACTCTAAAAACGACTGGAACGTTATTTCGGATAAGAGAAAACTGCTCAGTCAGTGATTTGAATTTGGTCACACAACTAACGCGACGTCTTATCTGCACACTGAAAACTGTTGACTGCTTCCATCTTGTAAGTCATTCGCTTCTTACTTTATACCTGCTTGGAATTTGGTTTTAATATCGATCACGGATGATGATTGAGTTTATGGACGACGGCTGGATACTAAATGTCGGATCTGACGCTTGGAGACGGTTACCATGACTACATCTTCTCATCAGCCGTGTATTTAAGCTCTAAACTTAAAACTAATGGCCAACAATAAATAAGCCAAGATTTAACATGAAATCTCGTTCCCTTCTCGTTCTCTGTTGAGGAAAAATACCGCATGTTGTAACTTGGCTAACAATAATTTGACTCATTGACTATAGTATGTATGTCGTTGAAGGCCCATGCCCGTTCCCCCACACGTTGGTTGCGTCTTCAATCCTACTTGGACCAGACATGTTCGTTTATACTGAAAGATAATAACGTAGCGCATCGTAACAAGATATTCGAGCTTAGGATGAAAATAGTTTCACAACGGAAGTCGATCTATACAATCGTTCATTATCTACGTGGGTATATGATTGCAGTGTTGTAGCATTTGCCTGTCAATACTTTCCTGTATATAGCGAACACCAAAGTAAGTGCAATTCTGGTTTATAAGAGCACCTATGGAATGTGAAGCACTCTTCAAAGCGTCTGTTTATCTCATCTGCCAATCTTTGCCACAAGAAGACTGGCCATTCTAACGCACTAAAAACCTTTAATTGACGTCACACGTATATTGCTGTACACGTGTTGCTGTATTGCCTAGTGTTTTCAAGAGTATATTAAGTCTATCTGCATACGCTAGATAAACACAATTTTGAACTGAAGCAACAACATATGTTTCCGATCGTCTGTGGGAAAACTGAACGGGTATACATTGCCCTCACTCCTTACTATCCAGACGGTGAATTGTGGAGGAAGCTAGTATATTCCAGCCTCAGGAATATTTGGTTTAACGGATATACTTGCATATGTACACCTGTACATAGAAAGTTTGCAGCAGTTGTCAGCTATTATTGTATGATTATGAAACTTGGTACACATGTTTCTTATGATTAGGGAATGTACCCGTGCGATTTATGAGATGAAATTTTAATTTTTGTCCTAACTATGGCAAATGATAAGGTTTTTTGTTCAGCAAAATTGTATTTGTACAACTGTATATTGAAAGTTTGCCGAAGTTGTCAAATGTCTCTGGAAGATTATGTAACCCTTATTCTAAATCATCACATCTGGACATGATAAAAGCATATAAATGTACACCAAGATCATTTTATCACTTTCTCTGGCCAAAACTTGTGATAACAGAGATAATCGGCAACCAACTTGATTATTTTCTACCACCAAATGAGTGACCTAATCAGACCATCGTTGCTAAGTTTCATTCTTGTATCATTTGAACGTTTGCCTCCTAAAATCTCCGTTATGCGCTTTTCAGTGTTTACCAATAGAAAGACAAGAGTTCTGACAACCCCAGCATCTCACCTTACGGGGCGATCCGCTGGGGGTACGGACAAGAGCCTAATAGGCCAGGAGCCCTTATGAACACGAGCCCAGTGGGCTTATTCCAAAAGCGGACACGAACCCAAACCGACACCACTAGGAAGCCTCTCACAAAAAACACCTATTTTCGTACATACAAGCTACAATAATCAAACGGCACCAGTAAAAGCCCCAGTTTCATTCAAAGGCAGTCTTGGGAGTGGCCAATGAGCCCAATGATTGAAGAATGGGAAGAGCTGAACATAATCGTTACATCTCCACCTAGCAAATAGATTGCAAATGCATTAGCTTATAGCTGTATCTTGCATGAGTCGTGGTAGAAAGAGTTGCACGTCCTGAGATAACCAGAGTCACTGGAGATCACGTCACCCCGGAATTCACGTAACCGGAAGTGCTCTTTGACCCGGACGTGACATCATCCACGATGTCATGGGATGTGAAGTCATCAGCCATGTATGGTGGCAAATAGAAAAAGTTCAATGAATTTCCCAAGATCCACCGTTACAATGCTCCATGGGATGAATTACCTAGGTGGCATTATCCAGGGTCCATTTTCCGACATGTGTCATATTTGGGCACACTGAATAGTTAAATCCGCGCAACGTTCCTCGTAAATAGTGTGAGAAGATTGGTCTCAGATAAACTTCTCGGTTCGGAAAATTCTGCTAATAACCAACAGACAGGAACAGCCCATTTATATATATTGAACCTGAAAAAAAAATGGCCAACAAGGGATGCAGATTAGACCGAAACACAATCTAAGGTGAGGTATTGTTCCAATATAGGCCTAATCATGCATCAAATTACTCATGCATCAAATTATGGAAATGTTCCTTTTGTAAAGGACAACCCAAATGGGTTCACTAATGCAAAACTCCAGTCAATGATAACACACTGCAAACTCAAATTGGTCACACCATGACATAACGCTTCATCATTTACGTCATACGGTTCAGAAATGTTAGAACAAATCTCGGGCAGTACATATATATACCAGAATTTGCTTTTCCCCGTCCAAAGTATATACGTGAATGTCAAAATCATTCCAATGGTAAAAGTTCTTCACTTTCTCTGATAAGTGGTCCATCGGCGGCCATCTTGGAAAATAGCCGCCGTCTTTGATTTCAGTTGGCTAACAATAGTTTATGAAAAAAGTGTCCTAATTAGACTAGCCGTGTCAAGTTTCGTGTTTGGATCAACATATGAACCTTTGCACCCAAGAACCTATGTTATCCCTCCATTAGTGACGAAAATGGTATCCCTAATATGACTTGTAAGTTGTTTGAAACTCGTTTCCTTGGCAACGGCACCACAATTTAACAGTACTGCAGGTAGATTTGAAAAGCAGGGACCCTAGGCTTTAAAATGATGTATGATCCAGGTGTATGTAGGGTGGGTGCATTAAACTCGAAAACTAAGACCGTTTTCTATGATCGACCGCTCGCCTAATGAGCTTAGACTTCCAGCTGAGGATCCTTGTCTATTTTACGCATTTTAGCAATGTTTATTACCGACCAGTGGCTTTCTACGGACACAGCATCCCAGCCAGAAGCCACAACATGTCTGGGTTTCAAAACAATGATCAAAGAAAACCGATAGTGCGGATATGAATATTGTCTTTAAAACAGATGCCATACGGTTTTTGCCTCTGCTGGCTTAGACTAAACAAAACCAGGAATAGGAATGAAGCTGAAACATGACAAATATACAAGGGCCCTCGCCTGGAGGTCAATGCCCAAACAATAAGTGTAGTAATTAACAATGCGTGCGGCCATTCAAGTTCGTCTGGCTATTTGAGTGAGCGAGTGAGTGAGTGAGTGAATAGGATTCAAAGTCGCTATCAACATTATTTCAGTCATTTCGCGACGAACCAACTAAGCACCACCCAGCCAAGTTGTGTTTCCGCTACTGCTTTTTAAGCCAAGGTCGCATATAAAGAGCTGTCCGTGACTCAAACCACGCTATCTATCTATCTATCTATCTATCTTCTTCACGGAGATCACTCATATCCCGATAATTTCGACTACGTAATACATATATACCTTAACGTCCAACAAAGAACTTAACAAAATGAGGCCAACATCACGGCAGTGAGTTAAACCCCACAATGGTGAGACCTCTCACAGGGCGCTGAATATATTACAAAAGCACTGGTCCAACACCAATCACTGGTCCAACACCAATCGCTGGTCCAACACCAATCACTGGTCCAACACCAATCACTGGTCCAACACCAATCACTGGCCCAACACCAATCACTGGTCCAACAACAATCTCTGACTGCAATTTAAATGTTGATAAAAAAGCGTGTAATTAAAAAGCAATTCTTCGGTGCCAAGTTCACCGTCTCACCGCCGTCAACGCGGCATAATTGCAAAGAGCTGTACAAAAGTTTGTCTGAAACACAATACACCATACAGGGATAAACGCATGGTTAATTTTTTCAAATATAATTCCCGAATAGAACATGTTTCACATCGAGACGAAATCTGCAAAATAGTATGATAAGGGTAGGCTTGTCGTACCAACCCCTAGAAGAGTACATAATTCAGTCAATCGTACTTTAGCTCTTTCTTTATCACTATCGACGATAGCAATGTTACAGAAGGGTTCCTCATAGTCGTCAACCTCAACCTTTTCTTCCAGTTGATTCAGTCGTATGAGTCCTTGGGAATGAAGTATCTGGAGTAACTTGAAGTTGTCGAATGTAAGAGCCTGTCCGTGTTCTCCTGGTGTTAGCATCAAACCGATAATGTGACTGATGGGGCTGGTGTCCTGACCAAAGGACGCACACCACACGCTATAGCCATTGAACACAGAAGAATATCCACTTTAAAGCAACATTTGATCCAGTCACGGAGATAAAATCCGCCCATGCGGGCATTTATTTCTAACAGTTTAGGCCCAGTTGGGGTCATCTTCATCTCAACGTTGAACGTCCCATTCTCAAGGGCTATTTCCGTGCAGCACTGGTATGCCGCTTTGATCAGCTGGTTCCTTTTGCAAGGTGCCAGGTATGTAGGCATAGCAGCGGCTGTTTCCGTGAAGTTTGGAAGGCGTGTTGGACCGTTGTCGGAAACGAATGCGGCTACAAGTTTGCGACGGTATATAACGACGTCGATATCGTGTTCAGTGCCGTGGACAAAGTCCATCAAGACCATGGCGTTACCGTGACCCAGTCCCACACCAGGGTGGTCAGACTCCCTGGTTAGGTCTTTATGGACCTGATCCAGATGTTGGTGACATTGTTCGATATCATGGACGAGTTTAACCGCCACAGCACTAGAACCGTACTCAAGCTTCATAACAGCGGGAAAACTGATTGTACGCGTGGCGTTCTCAATGTCCATGTGGCTCTCTATTCGGCTCGATTTGGTGGCATAAAGGTGACTTCTCGGCCAATGCGGGATATCAGCCGTTCTAGTCGACAGAACTTGATGCGTCCTGGATTTTGTCATGGCAGTCATTGCGGCGTCCACCCCCGCCCCTACGAGTGACAATGTTTCACAGACAATTGCTGTTAAAGGGACACAGTCTTCCCAGAATGTTACACAACCATCGACATCTAGATCTCTAGCTCGGACTAGTTCAATGATGTTCTTTGCGTGATGATTGTCCTTCGTGTGATCCGTGAAGTCATAATGTAGGAACGTGTCCACCATATTGGCTGCAAAATGGTCTACTGTCGAGTCCACCAGCCAAATCTACAAACACAGATGATAATACGAGAATTAAATATTTAGGATGACAAAGTTTTGCCGCTCGAAAAACATTTTCTTATGTCTTCGATTTAAGCATTTATTAACACCCACTGTTTAAGTAGAAACCCGTTAATTCACAGTTTGATTCCTGGCTATGATTTCTAGTAAAATTATAAAGATCTTTGATTTTGACGACCTACACAGTCAAACTTTCACCAGCCATTTCCAGCTGGTGACCGTCACCAGCCAGTACTGTGCAGTCCACAACTGAATTTAACTGGCAGGAAAGGTCCCCTTACAGTAATGTGCATTTTAAAATAAATCAGTAACTGGGTGCTTACTGGCAGGTACTGAAGGCAGCCTCCTTGCATTTCATATAATTATACTAAATCTATAGCCACCAAAATATTCAATTACTCCAATGCTGTCAAGGAGTTTGACTGAAACTTATACACGTCAGGAGGCTATAGTTGTGATTGTGAATTGTCGAACTTTATCTATACACCATGCAAACATATTGTGACTGGTGACCTTGATGTGGTGAGTGATAAGGATCTGAAATTACTCCTGCTGAAAGGACCTAAATATAGAGAGCCAAGAAGAATAAATCTGAAGGCGGACCAGAAGATAGTCCTGTCTGCATTAGAACAGTACGTTATTGATTGGTCTAAGCGAGAAAAAGTTGAATCTACAGTACTCGCTGATTGGCTGGACCTCACCAAGAGCAAGGTCGTTGAAACAATCCGCCATATTGACAGAAGTATACCCTTCCCCAAGCAAAACAAGTACTGAGAAGCCTCAATTCGCAAGAAGTTCTAGCAAATCTCCAGAGTAAATTCGTCATAGTCCCAGCAGACAAAGCTCCGAATAATATAATATTGATATGTAAATATTACTATTACCAGGTGCTGGTTAAAGAATTGAGTGTAGACATATCTTCATCAAATACGTCTACTTACTCCCAAACTACATTTACTCTGGAAGATTTATTTAACAATCACAAAAAGTTTCTCAGGGAAAGAGGTATTTGTCTTCCAACCAATCATAACGACATACCAAAAATATACTGGACTCCCAAAATGCATAAATCACCTTACAAAGCTAGATTCATAGCTGGTTCTAGAAGCTGCACCACCAAGCTTCTTTCAACCCTATTGACGAGGGCCCTTCAGGAGGTAAAAGCATTTTGGGAAAGGTATTGTGCCACTATTTCTAAGAACTCTGGCGTGGAATGTATGTGGATATTGAAAAACTCAAAATGTCTTACGGAAGAACTTGATGCTAAAGGTCACATACCGTACCGACATGTATCCACATGGGATTTCTCGACTCTCTATACTACAATTCCTCATCAGGACCTTATTGACCGTATAAGTTCATTAATAGTATCTGTGTTCAAGAAAAGTGATCGTAGATATATTAATGTCGGAAGCCATAAAGCATTCTTTAGCTCGACTACATACAAGAGATATCATTCATGGGATGTTTCTTTGTTTACAGAGTTGCTTGAATTTCTCATTAAAAATATCTATGTGAAATTTGGCAACACAATATATCAGCAGCATATAGGTATTCCAATGGGTACCAATTGTGCACCCCTGTTGGCTGACCTATATCTGTTCTCTTATGAATATGACTATATGCAAGCGCTTTCAAAAACCGATCCATTCAAAGCCCGTTCCTTCTCATTCACCAAACGCTATATAGACGATCTTCTCGCTGTGGATAATCGCTATATAAATGACGCAGTGAAGGATATATATCCACTTTCACTGGATTTGAAGGAAACTACAGATAGCCCTACAGGCACATCATATTTAGATCTATATCTCTATAAAAAATGAAGCGGGCATTCTCTCTCGTCGACTTTATGACAAAAGAGATGATTACAATTTCGACATCGTAAACTATCCCTTTTTGGATAGTAATATTCCAGTGGGACCTGCATATGGCGTATACACATCTCGCTTAGTAGCATTTGCTAGATCCTGTGTTAAATGTGATGATTTTAACGAACGTCACAAAACATTGTTGCAGAAATTTATAAAACAGGGCTATTCCACCAAGCGCCTCCACTCAGTTTCTCAAATTTGGCGATACATATCGCATGCTGATAGCAAAATACGAACGTAGCGTGCAAGATCTATGGCGCTACGTTTCGTGACTTGTGTCTAATTTCGCTTAACCCGGGGCTAGGGGCCGTATGAACCCATGTACTTCAAGATCCTCAAGGTACTCATATGAACAGTCACAATCAAAGCGTGACTGAGATACATCATTCTTTAGATGACGACTTTACAACGAATATTATGGATTAAGATTACTGATCAGCGATACGGATTTGATATTTTTGGAACATCATGATGTCTTGCCGTCATTGAAAACTGTTGACCGCTTCTCTCTTGCAGGAAACAAGCCTATGTTTTTGTATACTATGATTGTCTTTTTGAATTTGGTGCTAATACTGTTATATGGAATATGAAATAGGTCTTTGGATTATGGACGCGGATATTCTCTAATGGACGACGGCTGGATTATGAATGACGGACTAGACGCTTGTAACTGCACGGTTACCGTCTGGTTATTAACAGGTTATTCACCTGTTGGTTGCCTGTAGTTTCCGACCAGTTACCATACAGTGACCATCTGGCAACCATCCAGTTGCCAACTGAATGGCACTGTCCAGTCCCCCACTGGATGGTAACCAGCGAATGCTGACCGTGCGGTTACTGCACAGTAAACCTGCTGGTAACAGGACCTTTCCTGCCAGTACTGTTCATTTGTGAACTACACAGTACTGGCTGTAGCAGAGAAAAAGTTGAACCTACAGTATTCGATGATTGGCTGGACCTCACCAAGAGCAAGGTCGTTGAACAATCCGCCATCTTGACAGAAGTACCCTTCCCCGGCTGACAGTGACCATTTTGGGAGACATAGGTAACCGAGAAGCAATCCCACCATCCTCTGACCGATGTCCAGACACTCCCAAGTTGGAAATCGAGCGGTTTGGTCCGAGAAGAAATGCACAAAGATCCAACTGCTGACAATGCAAGATGGCTGGCTGATGGCAGCCATCTTGGATTACACAGGCAACTGAAAAGCAATCCCAACCATCCTGTCACCGCTGTCAAGACACTCTCGAAGTTTGAAGTCCATCGGTTCAATAGTTCTCGGGTTATTGATCGGACAAGAAATGTGTAAATGACTGAGTGCGGCCATCATGGATTATGCAGGTAACTGAAAAGCAAACCTAACTGTTATCTCACCAATCATAAACAATTAATACCTAGCAGGTTCCACACCTGAGCCCTGTGGTCGGTCAGGTTAAACTAGTACAACAAATCAACAGACGAAAGACAATCGCAAAGCAGACGCTCTCATCAGTGAAGTTGTGACCGTCTCTGCCGTCAAATCTTTAGGTTTCCTCGAGAGAGTTGATCGAGTGTTGACCTGCTCAAATTGCTTACAGCTGATCCATCATATCAATGCAACTCGTACAGACAGGCATGACGGTACGGATAATATATTAACACGTTATTAATTTAGTCACATAAACTGGAATAATGAGAACCAGGCGACGGTCTGACCTGCACAACAGGTAAATACTAGCCCACTTTATAAATACAAGTTTCAAGGTAAAGTTGATGGCACAGACCGAGTGATATGGAGCGCTTACATTGGCACTGTCGATCTTTGAACGTCGCAGGTTCGAATCCTTTAAGCGCGCAACCACTTAGCACACTTATCTGTGCTTTACCCATCTAGGACAAGTATCCGTGCGTCGCCCATTTCGCACAAGTAGCTGCGCTTCACCCATTCTGCACAAGTATCAGTGAACTTGAGTTGGAATACTCCCGTTCAATGAATTTTATATAAATACTAGTTCATCACGGTATAGATTCTTGTTTTGAAGCATTTAATTGTGAATTCGAAGTTTCAAAAAATAAATCTCGGATTTTCATTGGTCTGTGACGAAAATTGGAAGAAAATTCAGCCAATCATAGAGTTTCCGTGAAGGTTCCTGAAGAATGAGGCGATGATAATGAATCACCGTCTTTGTCATGGACCATACCAGCAAATAAATACAATAACACAATTTGAATACCAGTGTCTAATACTGTTTATTTGTCATTGCGAATGTACATTGGAGATATTGATCCCAGCGAGCAATTAACACTATAAACAGATATGTATAAAGGTGTAAATAGCTACATGTACATGTCATACATGCACAATAAAAGAGCTAAAAATGTTAGTTATAAACTTACCATTTAATATATTACCGATGTCTATGATGATGATCATACATCTCATTGCACCACAGTCAACCAATCAGATGGTCAAGGAAATACCCGGATGGAAACTACAGTGCATCACGGGATATCATCATGTTCGAAGCATTCGATTAGGGATTTCCATTGGTCTCGGGAGAAAATTGGAAGTTAATCTAGCCAATCACAGAGTTTGTGTAAAGGATGAGTAACTGCCTTTCATCGCATATATTCTCCAGCATTCGTTATATTATGATGCGCTATTTCCTCGTAATTGTTCAGATATATATTTCACCACCAAAACAATTCAGCACTGCACAATTATAAAGTGTCAAAATACTGTTCAGCATAATAGCATTAAATTTGAGCTCATATCTGGGGCTTGTGTCGTTTACTGAACGCCAAATGTTGATTTCCACACTTCTGCATAAAAAAACTGCACTGTGTACAGAGATAATATCCAAGTAAAACACTGTAAACACCGAGTCAAAAGTGACATGAAACAGCGGCGACCCCGTTTGGTATTCAGCTTTCAACCAACTACACATAGGTTTTCTTATATATTCAAATTTTGAAACATGGAACCAGAGCTAATCGAATGTTTTCAATTTCATGATAACTGCCGTGAGATGATACATCAAAATTTCATTTTGGTTTAACCTTTCATATTGTAGATATATTAAAAAAATCTTTGGAAGTGTAGACTTTTAACACCATGTGTGTACCCCTTCTAGTTTTAATTCTAACAAAGTATCCCTGACTATATGTTAGAACGACTTTATTGAATAAATTCAGTATAAGAGATGAATGTGTACGAAGACGTATGACATTATAAAGATGACAAATTCAAAACATGGTCTGTAAAAATACCTTTGAAACACCTGCGAATTTAACATCATATGAAACTAATGTAATGTTCAGCACCAAATTTATTTGTCACAGAAACGAAGGAATTGTCATTAAAATAAGCTATCACAACCTCGGCAATTCTATGAATCGTTTGTACACTCTTAAAACAAGTCTTATGTTTAACATTGTAATTGTATCACCAGTTTATTTGTATCATATACATATATGGCTATATACAAGAGTATACATTTTATCTACACGTATATTTAAGCTTGTATATTCACGAATGTAGGGTCGATTGATTGAGGAAAAACACTAAAATTGTTCTGAGACCAAAGCTAATTGGATGTCGGAGAGCAGTGAATGGATGTCGGGAAGTTCAGAATGGATGTGACAGAAAACAAAATGGATGTTGGAGAAGAGGGAATAGATGTCTAATTCCACTCAACTCTGAGTTACGGACCTTATAATCATAGCGAAATGTTCGGGGTATCCAAATAAAAATTAGTCTCTCCTGGGCGGACTGTATTTACCGATAGCAGTCTGCTTACAGGGGCACTGATTGGGTAAGTTCGAATCATGACGCACCTCCACTAGAATCGCTCTGATTGGCTACTCATTGATATTATCGATTTTAGAGCGATAATGTCAATGGGATATCATATTTTACATATTGGGGTTCAACTTTCTCACAGGCTCCGTTTCACAGGTTCACACCACTTATCCCCAATAGCGAAGGTCGACCATTACGACGTGACTATGACGTATACGGACACAATCCCATACACACCACATTCAGTTTGAATCCGACCGAACAACTACCTAAGATTTGCACATGAGCGAAATACTTTTCATATGCTCGCCTCATATAACCGGGGGAAATAATCTCAATATCATTCTACTTAACGCTAGGTCAACAGAGGTATGATGCAGAACTGAAAAGTAATTGGCACTTTCCACAAATATCGCATTTACTATATATATAATGTCACTTCCGGTGGTGCGCTGGTCGGGCGGGAATCCTGCCGTGTAAGGCTGGTGGCTGGGCATTACTATGCTCCAGTGAAGTGGTTGATTGGGGCTGACTTGGTCAGGCTAGTGAGTGCGCGCACTTTAGGACCTTTCTGAGTGAAGCTCTCTAACACAAACCCAGTAAGGGCCGAAGCAAGGGACTATATACACAATCACAATCAACGCGTCACTGAGATACATTATATCGGTACCCTAAAAACGACTGGAACGTTATTTCGGATAACAGAAAACTGCTCAGTCAGTGATTTGTATTTGGTCACAGAACTAACGCGACGTCTTATCTGCACATTGAAAACTGTTCACTGCTTCCATCTTGTAAGTCATTCGCTTGGATTTATGTTCCTTTACTTTATACCTGCTTGGAATTTAGTTTTAATATCGATCACGGATGATGACTGAGTTTATGGACGACGGCTTGATACTAAATGCCGGATCTGACGCTTGGAGACGGTTACCATCACTACATCTTCTCATCAGCGATGTATTTAAGCTCTTAACTCAAAACTAATGACCAATAAACTAGCCAAGATTTAACATGGAATCTCGTTCCCTCTTCGGTCTCTGTTGAAGAAAAATACCCCATGTTGAAACTTGGCTAACAATAATTTGACTCAATCACTATAGCATGTATCGCATTGAAGGTCCATGCCCGTTCCCCCACACGTTGGTGGCGTCTTCAGTGCTACTTGAACCGAACCTGTTCGTTTATACTGGAAGATAATAACGTAGCGCATCGTAACAAGATATTCGAGCTTAGGATGAAAATAGTCTCACGACGGAAGTCGAAGAATACAATCGTTAATAATCTACGTGTGTATATGACGGCAATGTTATAGCAGTTTTTGCCAATGCTTTTCTGCATATAGCGAACACCAAATCAAGTGCAATCCTGTTTTATACCAGCAACTATGGAATGTGAAGCACTCTTCAAAGCGTCTGTTTATCTCATCTGCCAATCTTTGCCGCAAGAAGACTGGCCATTCTAACACACTAAAACCTTCAATTGACGTCACACGTATATACACCATACCTAGTGTTTTCAAGAGAGTATTTAGTCTATACCGGTACGCCAGGTAAACACAATTTTGAACTGAAGCAACATATGTTTCCGATCGTCTGTGTGAAAATGAATGGGTATACATTGCCTTCGCTCCTTAGTACACAGATGGTGAATTGTAGAGGAAGCTAGTATATCCCCAGCCTCAGTAATTCAGATGGTGAATTATAGAGGAAGCTAGTATATCCCCAGCCTCAGTAATACAGATGGTGAATTGTAGAGGAAGCTAGTATATCCCCAGCCTCAGTGACACAGATGGTGAATTGTAGAGGAAGCTAGTATATCCCCAGCCTCAGTAATGCTAGTATATCCCCAGCCGCAGTTATGCTAGTATACCCCCAGCCTCAGTAATGCTAGTATATCCCCAGCCTCAGTAATGCTAGTATATCCCCAGCCTCAGTAATGCTAGTATATCCCCTGCCTCAGTAATACAGATGGTGAATTGTAGAGGAAGCTAGTATATCCCCAGCCGCAGTAATACAGATGGTGAATTGTAGAGGAAGCTAGTATATCCCCAGCCTCAGTAATGCTAGTATATCCCCAGCCTCAGTAATGCTAGTATATCCCCAGCCTCAGTAATGCTAGTATATCCCCAGCCTCAGTAATGCTAGTATATCCCCAGCATCAGTAATGCTAGTATATCCCCAGCCTCAGTAATGCTAGTATATCCCCAGCCTCAGTAATGCTAGTATATCCCCAGCCTCAGTAATGCTAGTATATCCCCAGCCTCAGTAATGCTAGTATATCCCCAGCCTCAGTAATGCTAGTATATCCCCAGCCTCAGTAATACAGATGGTGAATTGTAGAGGAAGCTAGTATATCCCCAGCCTCAGTAATACAGATGGTGAATTGTAGAGGAAGCTAGTATATCCCCAGTCTCAGTAACACAGATGGTGAATTGTAGAGGAAGCTAGTATATCCCCAGCCTCAGTAATACAGATGGTGAATTGTAGAGGAAGCCAGTATATCCCCAGCCTCAGTAATACAGATGGTGAATTGTAGAGCAAGCTAGTATATCCCCAGCCTCAGTAATACAGATGGTGAATTGCAGAGGAAGCTAGTATATCCCCAGCCTCAGTAATACAGATGGTGAACTGTAGAGGAAGCTAGTATATCCCCAGCCTCAGTAATACAGATGGTGAACTGTAGAGGAAGCTAGTATATCCCCAGCCTCAGTAATACAGATGGTGAATTGTAGAGGAAGCTAGTATATCCCCAGCCTCAGTAATACAGATGGTGAATTGTAGAGGAAGCTAGTATATCCCCAGCCTCAGTAATACAGATGGTGAATTGTAGAGGAAGGTAGTATATCCCCAGCCTCAGTAATACAGATGGTGAATTGTAGAGGAAGCTAGTATATCCCCAGCCTCAGTAATACACATGGTGAATTGTAGAGGAAGCTAGTATATCCCCAGCCTCAGTAATACAGATGGTGAATTGTAGAGGAAGCTAGTATATCCCCAGCCTCAGTAATACAGATGGTGAATTGTAGAGGAAGCTAGTATATCCCCAGCCTCAGTAATACAGATGGTGAATTGTAGAGGAAGCTAGTATATCCCCAGCCTCAGTAATACAGATGGTGAATTGTAGAGGAAGCTAGTATATCCCCAGCCTCAGTAATATTTATTTGGTTTAACGGATATTCTGACTTTACAATGGATGTATCCAATGTAGCCTGTAACATCTACCTTAACATTATAACATTATACTGTCAGACATTATAACATTATACTGTCAGACATTATAACATTATACTGTCAGACATTATAACATTATACTGTCAGACATTATAACATTATACTGTCAGACATTATAACATTATACTGTCGAGTTTATAACATTATACTGTCAGACATTATAACATTATACTGTCAGACATTATAACATTATACTGTCAGACATTATAACATTATTCTGTCAAACGGGATCTTCCTATTCTGCTATGGGAGCTGTGTCATTACGATCATCAGATGAGTACTGTATGTTCGCTTTCAAGACTACCGGTCTGCTACTTCCTATTTTGTGGGAGGTCCGTTCAATGGCAGAGTGGTTTAGATCGCCGATACAGTGCTGGCGATTAGGTGCCTGACTCTGGAGTCGCTGGTTCGAATCCCGCACGGCATTCGACCAGTTTTTCAGCACTATCTGTGCTATTCTAAGATAGTGTAATTCCAAAATAACGAAATCCTTTTATACGATCACTTTATAAATGACAAAAATATATCATTATAACATTATACTGTCAAAAGTTATAACATTAAACTGTCAAACGTTATAACAGTATACTGTCAAACGTTATAACGTTATACTGTCAAACGTTATAACATTATACTATCTAACATTATACTATCTAACGTTATAACAGTATACTGTCAAACATTATTGCATTATACTGTCTAACGTTATAACATTTTTCTGTCTAACGTTATAACATTATACTGTCTAACGTTATGCCATTATACTATCTAACGTTATAACATTATACTGTCTAACGTTATGACATTATACTATCTAACGTTATAACATTATACTGTCTAACGTTATAACATTATTATGTCTAACGTTATAACATTATACTGTCTAACGTTTAACATTATTCTGTCTAACGTTATAACATTATACGGTCTAACGTTATGACATTATACTATCTAACGTTATAACATTATACTGTCTAACGTTATAACATTATTATGTCTAACGTTATAACATTATACTGTCTAACGTCATGATATACTATCTAACGTTATAGCATTATACTGTCTAACGTTATAACATTATTCTGCCTAACGTTATAACATTATACTGTCTAACGTTATGACATTATTATGTCTAACGTTATAACATTATTCTGTCTAACGTTATAACATTATTATGTCTGTCGTTATAACATTATACTGTCTAACGTTATGACATTATACTATCTAACTTTATAACATTATACTGTCTAACGTTTTAACATTATTCTGTCTAACGTTATAACATTATACTGTCTAACGTTATGACATTATACTATCTAACGTTATAACATTATACTGTCAAACATTATTTCATTATATTGTCTAACGTTATAACATTATACTGTCAAACATCATAACATTATACTGTCCAACGTTATAACATTATACTGTCAAAAGTTATAACATTATACTTTCAAACAGTGTTGTGTTAATTCGATGCTAGACAGACTAAGATCCTATATTTATTAAGCCGCCTTCGTCCAAAGAGATGTTTCGAGTGAATAATCCAAAGGTATTCGTCGTATGATTCTATTAACACCAAATTATGATGGATGATTGCCCTGTCAATCCGTCCATCCATCCTTGCATCCACTCACTCGCGTCTCTGGGCAGTGTTTTTCTTAGCTAGTATTTCCTTATCAGTGATGCTCCGTCACTTCCGGTGACTCAACTTTGTTAGTCCAATACCAACCACCTCGCTGGGGGTCTAATAACACCCCAGCCACCAGTCAGATTTTTGGACCGGATTCGGGGCCTTCGCGCACATCGCCGGAAGTGACATCATATATAGTAAAATAGATGTTTACGGAACATTTTCCTTGTTTATCAAACTGAACCGTGCGTTGGTTGGTTTCCCCTATACGTCATAGCAACGTAGTAAAGGTCAACTTCCGCTATTGGTGGCAGGGATGGTAATGGAGCCTGCGAAATGGAGCATGCGCTGTGGGGAGGTTGGCCCAATACAACTACGGTACTGTCTCTTGGCAGAAATGATCACCGTAATTCAGAGCTTCAAAGGACCGACGGGCGTAACATTTCACTCCGAGCTATGAGTTTGAAAATTTGCGCATTCTGGGGATTTCCAGCCCGTTTTTGCTTGCTGCACGAGCTTGGACTTTCAGTTTAGGGTCCTTGTTTATTTTACGCATTGCAGCAATGTTTATTTCTACCGATGAATGGCTTGTTACGGACCACAGCAGCCCAGCCAGAAATCACTCCATGTCTGGGTTTCAAAACAATGATCAAAGAAAACAGGTAGTGCAGATGCCGGACCGTTTTTGTCTCTGCTGTCTTAGACTAAAAAAACCCACGGATAGAAATAAATAAACACAGCTGCAGCATTATAAATACACAAGGGCCCTCGCCTGAAAGTATAGTAATTAACAATGCGTTTGGCCATTGAAGTTCGTCTGGCTATTTGAGGGAGTGAGTAGGTGAATAGGATTTAACGTCGCTTTCAACATTATTTCAGTCATGTCGCGACGAACCAACTAAGCATCACCCAGCCAAGTTGCGTTCCTGCTACTTCTATTTGAGTCAAGGTCGCATATAAAGAGCTGCCCGTGACTCAAACCACGCTATCTGTCTTCTTCACGAAGACAACTCACAATATCCCGACAATTTCGACTTGGTAATATATAAACATTAAAGTCCAACAAAGAACTTAACAAAATGAGGCAAACATCACGGCAATCAGTTGCACCCCATAATTGTGAGACTTCTCCCAGAGAGCTAATATATTACAAAGGCACTGGTCCAACACCAATCTCTGACTGCAATTTAAATGTTGATAGAAAAGCGTACAATTAAAGAGCAATTATTCGGTACCAAATCCACCGTCTCACCACCGTCAACGCGGCATAATTGCAAAGAGCTGTACCAAAGATTGTCTGAAACGCAATACACCGTACCAGAATAAACTCGATGAGTTATGCAGCCTTTTTCGTATGGTTAATGTTTTCAATTCTAATTCCCGAATAGAACATGTTTTACATCGAGACGAAATCTGCAAAATAGTATGATAGGCTTGTCGTATCCACGCCTAGAAGAGTACATAATTCAGTCAATCGTACTTTAGCTCTTTCTTTATCACTATCGACGATAGCAATGTTACAGAAGGGTTCCTCATAGTCGTCAACCTCAACCTTTTCTTCCAGTTGATTCAGTCGTATGAGTCCTTGAGAATGAAGTCTCTGGAGTAACTTGAAGTTGTCGGATGTAAGAGCCTGTTCGTGTTCTCCTGGTGTCAGCATCAACCCGATAATGTGACTCGATGGGGCTGGTGTCCTGACCAAAGGACGCACCCCACACGCTATAGCCATTGAACACAGAAGAATATCCACTTTAAAGCAACATTTGATCCAGTCACGGAGATAAAATCCGCCCATGCGGGCATTTATTTCTAACAGTTTAGGTCCAGTTGGGGTCATCTTCATCTCAACGTTGAACGTCCCATTCTCAAGGCCTATTTCCGTGCAGCACTGGTATGCCGCTTTGATCAGCTGGTTCCTTTTGCCAGGTGCCAGGTATGTAGGCATAGCAGCGGCTGTTTCCGTGAAGTTTGGAAGGCGTGTTGGACCGTTGTCGGAAACGAATGCGGCTACAAGTTTGCGACGGTATATAACGACGTCGATATCGTGTTCAGTGCCGTGGACAAAGTCCATCAAGACCATAGCGTTACCGTGACCCAGTCCCACACCAGGGTGGTCAGACTCCCTGGTTAGGTCTTTATGGACCTGATCCAGATGTTGGTGACATTGTTCGATATCGTGGACGAGTTTAACCGCCACAGCACTGGAACCGTACTCAAGTTTCATAACAGCGGGAAAACTGATTGTACGCGTGGCGTTCTCAATGTCCATGTGGCTCTCTATTCGGCTCGATTTGGTGGCATAAAGGTGACTTCTCGGCCAATGCGGGATATCAGCCGTTCTAATCGACAGAACTTGATGCGTCCTGGATTTTGTCTTGGCAGTCATTGCGGCGTCCACCCCCGCCCCTACGAGTGACAATGTTTCACAGACAATTGCTGTTAAAGGGACACAGTCTTCCCAGAATGTTACACAACCATCGACATCTAGATATCTAGCTCGGACTAGTTCAATGATGTTCTTTGCGTGATGATTGTCCTTCGTGTGATCCGTGAAGTCATAATGTAGAAACGTGTCCACCATATTGGCTGCAAAATGGTCTACTGTCGAGTCCACCAGACAAATCTACAAACACAGATGATAATACGAGAATTAAATATTTAGGATGACAAAGTTTTGCCGCGCGAAAAACATTTTCTTATGTCTTCGATTTAAGCATTTATTAACATCCACTGTTTCAGTAGAAACACGTTAATTCACAGTTTGATTCCTGGTTATGATTTCTAGTAAAATTATAAAGATCTTTGATTTTGACGACCTACACAGCCAAACTTTCACCAGCAATTTCCAGCTGGTTACCGTCACCAGCCAGTACTGTGCAGTTCATAAGTGAATGTAACTGACAGGAAAGGTCCCCTTACAGTAATGTGTATTTTAAAATAAATCAGTAACTGGGTGCTTACTACGCTCATACAATTCAGCTTGTATCACTGACGTCCCTACTCTCCTTGTCCCCCCCGCTGATTCACATCGCTAAGTTCGCGCCTCTTGGCCGTAAGCGGGCGCTTTATCTGGTTACCCAATCGCCGTGCCGTAATAGATCGGAGATAACCAGATTCCTCATACTAACCACGATTGGCTAACTACCTCACGTGATCGAAATTACGTCATGCCTTCATGATAGTGAGATCACTAATGTGGAAACCATGCCAATATTTTGACAGCAACACGCCGCCCTCTTTCCGACTTTATTAACAGTCAATATTCAATTCAAAAACTAAAACAATTGAACGGTGTTTTTACGTTACCATTATAGGGAGTTTGATCTTCTTATATACTCATGACCATAAAGCGTGGTCTTATCAGTGGGATATTAACATCATTTACAGGGATTTATTTGTTAATTATTTGAAGGTATCAGTGAACAAATGTTTGCAATCAGTTGACGAACCTTACTAAACAATGGAGGACGTTATCCAAACATCTGTTCACTCCTAACTCAGACTTTAACGTAATTAGAGCTGTTTTGCCGTCCGTTTATTGTTAGCTTTGCTGTTAACGACATATGAACGTTTGAAAAGAGAGACAACTGATATTGCCAAGGCTCTTCCGTAAGAGTGATATTCATTGGTCATTGGTGGTTGGCCTGTGCAGAGCGCCCCCTACCGGCCAAGAGGCGCGAACTTGGCGATGTGAATCAGCGGGGGGAACAAGGAGAGTAGGGACGTCAGTGATACAAGCTGTTTATCAGCGTAGGTGCTTACTGGCGGGTACTGTTCAGTTACCAGACGGTACTGCACGGTTACCGTCTGGTTATTAACAGGTTATTCACCTGTTGGTTGCCTGTAGTTTCCGACCAGTTACCATTCAGTAACTATCTGGCAACCATCCAGTTGCCAACTGAATGGCACTGTCCAGTCCCCCAACGGATGGTAACCAGCGGATGCTAACCGCTCGGTTACTGCACAGTAAACCTGCTGGTAACAGGACCTTTCCTACCAGTACTGTTCATCTGTGAACTACACAGTACTGGCTGGTGAATAGTTCGCTGTGTAGAATCCTATTGTCATCACAATGTGAGAATAGCCGACGTATAAACAGGCATTTCTTCATCTGTCCTAATCTTACGTTCTTCTTTACAAAACAAGTTATAACATAGAAGATAGAACGATGAAAACTAGGCTAAATTCTTTCATACCTTGATTCCATACTCTTTTGCAGCTTCCCATACGAATAGTTTGCTGATCCCTCCGGCACCAACGACGACGACTCTCTTGTGGCGCATGATGAACTTCATGGATCGATGAAGCATCGTCTCGACTAACGTTCCCACTGCCTGACCAGACAACTCCGGGTTGATAAACTCGAAGATCTGACAATTGATGGTGCAGTCGTGCGAGTTGACTTCTATGGCCACCGGTAATATTTTTCCACCAGTGCGGGTCAGAATGAAGTCAATACCTTCAATCAAAATAAATACAAGTGAAACATAATGGTATTGTACCGGTGCACGAATGCTTAGTTTAAACCGGCCACATGATCATAACATGCAAACCAATTACCTCACAGTCGTGAAGATCAATATTTTGTCTCAACTGTAGCAATCTGGCATTTTGAACCTAAGTGTCAAATCCGGCTTTCCTTGGGCAGCTGCCATACATTTCGACGTTCCACCTGGGTGACTGATAATTTACGTTATAATAATGCATGTAATGTAGCACATATCAGGAGTGCTTAGACTGTCAACGGTATTAGAGGAGGGACAGAACTAAAAAGCATTATACAGGGGCACACATTTTACATAAATACATCTGATTTTATCCAGTCTTTGTAGAATTAACACTTAATTCGACAATCGGCGAGGAGAATCATCATTGAACATTTGTTCACCCTTCAACCTCAATGGCAACTTCGGCTTCACCAGCACAAACTGCGTTCTACCTACTCCGGGTACACCGAGCATGTAATGCGTGCAATAGAGGAGGTCGTTTGAGAATTACTTACTAAAGCTTGTTGCAGGACTTGCATGTGCTAATTTATGCCGATAGAAAGCGTGCAATACTACTGCATGCTTTTGGTGGCAACGGAGGAAGGATCTCTTAAACACCTTGCAAGTCGATGGGCACGACAATACTTACAAGGCCATGACTGACCTAAAATCTATGTCTCATTCAACTTTCAATGTTGTATCTTTTGACTCTTATATTACGTTTCTTACAGGTCTTCCAAGGCGGCCAACGGAGACAGCCAGGGTCCCATAAAGTGTTATCTTTTTAGATCAAATCTCACCTGGTTCTCTCCAAGATCTGCTAAGGTTGTGATAAAACTAGACATACCAAGCCAGAATGCCAGAAATGCCGTTCAAATGAACAGATAGAATCGAAGCGTGACTGAGATACGTACTCCGGAAAATTCATTTGAACAAAAAATAACGGCCATTGATCAGGATTTTATTTACAGAACATCATCATGTCTTGCTGACATCATTAAAAAGTGTTGTCCGCTTCTATCTTGTAAGAAACCATCTTGTGTTTTAGTATTTTTATTTCATATACATTCGGAATTGGTGCTGTCATACGAAATAGGTATTTCATTTATTGACGCAGAAATTATTTTAAATGACGACTGCTGTATAATGAATGTCGGATCTGACGCTTGCTATCCAAACATATATCCTCCCTCCTCTCAACTTGATTGTTGACACACCTACACTAGGTCCGCCTATCGCACACTCCCTTTGCTTGCTCCTTGTTCACAGTATACTTCCGTCAGAATTTCCCGACCTTTTTACATGTGAGTTGGGTTAGTGAAAGGGTTTTAACGTAGAATATGGCTTAAGCCTAGTATTATCCCAGTGCAACATACAGTACGCTCACTCCTTTTTGCAGTAAAAGAAGAAGTCGACAGAGAGATGAAACGTCTGGAAGATGAAGATGTGATATAACGCTTGGGTATCACTCAAGGAACACAATGGGGGTCAGTAAATATCGCAACATGGATAAATAGAGTGAGTATATATCGATTTATTCGTTAGGACCAATATAAACACCAATGATGGATTGGTTTATCGATTACTGACCAGTATGGGTGTTAGATCATTTATCGATTACTGACCAGTATGTGCGATGGATCATTTATCGATTACTGACCAGTATGGGCGATGGATCATTTATCGATTACTGACCCTCCTCGTATGCCTGTGGTATCACCCATAACCGAAAGTTAATGACGCCATTGTTGTTAAGAAATATTTATTTCCCAACATTCTGGAATTGCTCTGTGAGTTACGCGGGTCTACTATCGAAGTAAAGAAGTCGAAGTAAAATCTCCGTACTATCAGCTAGAAGTTGCGAAAAACAGTCGTGACCTCACTACATTTATCGGTACCACGGGAATATATAGATACATAAGCGTCTGATTGGGTTTAGCTGCTATCCCTGCAAGATTTCTAAGACTCGTACATTCTGTACGCGTACGCAGTGATATTCCAGGCATACTTTGCTATTTTGACGATGTGATCGTGGCGGAAAAGACATTCAGACAATTGCTTACTTTTTAAATTCTGTTACTTTTATTCTGCTTTGGCTCGTTTCAGGAAGGTCACACCAGTGACGTGACCCCCAAATTCTTGTAAGAGGAAGTAATGTTTATTAATTTTTCTAATTGGCCACAAGGGCGCCGTTT
>JAVTVY010006671.1:0-39452 GCA_036873755.1 Hanleya hanleyi | reverse complement strand
AACAGAATCTAATATGGTCGATGGCGGCCATCTTGGATTACGTACCTCAGTGAAAATCAATACCAATGGCCGTCTAACTGATGTGAAGCACCTTCTCAAGTTTGAAGTCGATTGGTCGAATTGCTCTTGAGATATCGCGTTCACAAGATGTGGGACGGACAGAATCCAATATGGTTGATGGCGGCCATCTTGGATTACGTACCTCAGTGAAAATCAATACCAATGGCCGTCTAACTGATGTGAAGCACCTTCTCAAGCTTGAAGTCGATTGGTCGAATTGTTCTCAAGATATCGCGTTCACAAGATGTGGGACGGACGGACGGACGGACGGCTAGCATTTCCAAGTCCTCCCACCACTTCGTGGCGGAGGACAATTATCAAGGAGGGAATCTCGAGAGGAAAGCATGTTCTGTTGAGTTCTCCTGTAAACATTCAGATCAGACCCTGTTGCCTGCTGTACTCACATATTTGATGAAGTCGAGGAAGCAGGCGAGGGCGGGTGGGATTCTGTTGACCAGAAAGTACATAACAGTTTGTACATAGACTTCTAGGTCAGCCTGGCGTTTCTTGATGAATGACTCCGACTGGTTCCCAAACAGTTTCTTTGGTGGCAGAAGGCTTCTGTCAAGTTTACAGGTGGACACAAGCTGGATGGTATGGAACAAGGCATAATCATAATGATATGAAACAGTAATAATTATATTGTTGATGTATTACAGTAAACAAACTAATAATTCAATCACAGGATCCTGGAATTAAATTTCCCACCATAAAATCTGAGGGTGATCAAATTTATTAGAACAGAATGTTGACAAAATGGCCTAAAATCATGTAGATAATCCATTCTTTGAGTTTCTCCATTATTTTCATGATTTTAGAGGGTTCATTAGAACAACTGATTAGATTTTGTCCACGAAATTTGGGGTGGAATTTAATAGGGGGATTGGAGGAGCACTAAATTAATATTATTAGATGACTTATCGTACTCGGAAAAGCTGTGTTAAGACAGGGTTCATGCAACTTGACACGATTAAACTTCTATGACGTATGTTAAAATGACCATTTATGGTCAAATTCTCACACTTTTCTGTGACTGCAGGCCTTGCATTCTAGAAATCGCACCGGGCTGATTTGATAGGCCTGGTACTGGCTATTTTCTCAAAGTGGGGATGATTTCAATTGAACTACATTATCACCACTTTACTTAATTTTTATCAGGCTGATAAATAAGCCTTTCACAGGGCCTTGTAAATTTCTAAGGCAGGACTGTACATTTGTTCCCAATGCAAAAGTGATGCTCCTCAAATTTCCTCGACAGCAGCCTAGACTGTGTTAACAGCCTGAACATATATACTTTGCTGAGAAAGTCTGGGGCCATAAAAATTGGTTTTCAGTCCTCATTCAAATGAAATGAGGAATTTCCCTGCTTTGGACTGGGCTAATTCAATCATACTTCGCTGATACCGTGGCATTTGCTCTTTTTAGCCAGGACATTGTGGAATTTCCTTTCTATTGTATTATGGGGAATCTTCGGAGGAATCCCAGTTAGAGTTATCTCCCCTTACACATAACAGAGATTGGGCACCAGTGAAAGATATGATTCGCTCAAGACAGGTTCACATCAGTAGTCGTTACTACATTAACAACAAAATTGTACCAGACTTAACAACATAGAGACCATGATTCATTAAAAAAATTCCACACATTTTTGGGGGAATATTCCTTGACCCGACATAAAATCCAGGCATTAAAGTTACTTTCACATTCTGGGATTTTCCATGTTATCATATAATCCCTATTTTAAGAATGGGGGGAGGTCATTGCAACCCTCATTCAACATTAGGCTAAGTGGAAATATGAAATCCTAATACACCAAGAGTTTCCTAGACTAGCTCCTACCCACAGATGAGTGTGTTGAATTATCTATAATAGGGAAGCTCACCTTTTCGTTGAGGTCATGGAAGTCGCTGTACCTATGTTTAATTGTCCATGTGTAAGGCCCCAGTGTCACTTCTATCACATATACCTGCACAATAATATACACAAAGGTGAACATTTATAACAGTAAATATAAATCAAACAAGGTCATGCAGTCTGCAACATACATCTTCATATACAAATCGACTTCTCCATTCCCTCTTTGAATTAGTCTTGATATATGACTATCAGACCACCGGCTCTGTTCAAAAGAATTTATCAATAGTCACAAAACGTCACTGAGATTGAATCGATCTGAATTTTGAAATGTGCCATACGAGTGGGTTATTGATTGGCTGTCATACGTATCTGGTCACCCCTACCATCATATTAGGAGGAATGACGTAAAATACTGAGATAATACGTCACCGTGTCACCTTACACACAGACATTGGGTATGTTCTGATTGGCTCATCTTTGGTTTGTACACCTCAAATTTGAATGCTTTCAATGATGCGATCTGTCAAGGCTAATTCCAAGTGTGATTGGAGAAGGCGACTTGTGTATGAAGATGGCAATATACTATAGGCTAGAAATAAAGTGAGTGAGTGAATATGATTTAGCGTCGCTTTCAACTATATTTCAGTCATATTTGGGTCCTATTCCTTTTCACACCCGGGAACCACACGGGTGGGGTCCTATTCCTTTTCACACCCGGAACCCCATGGGTGCCTCAGTCAGTCACCTCTTACGACAAGCTCTCTGAGGAGCTGAGGTTTATTCTTACCATGACCTGCGGTGTGCACAACGACATCCCAGGTCAATCCCCGGAAGCCCCATGGGGCAGCTAGAAATAAATCTACATATATGACCATTCATGAACTGTAAAGCAAAATTTGTTGACTGAAGAGTAAAGCTTTCTATGTTGTGAACCAATTCATGAATGAATTATGTGTACATGTAGCTTTCTGAATTTTCCATGAATATCATGGTATAGCACTATTCCTCACTCGAGTTTAAAGTGATCGTAAACCCTCAAGTAAAGTTTCCATCAAATGAAAGACCATTGTGAACTGTGTTGGAAAATATTTATTGTAATTTTTTACGATTTTATTACACAGAGTAAACTGTAAATAAAGCATGGTATTCTATGGTGGTCTGTTGCAATCATATTAGGTCCAGTGACGTCACACTGCTTTAATAAATATATTTCAAAATGTGTATGCACTTTCCAATGCTTGATTCACTCTTAAGGTGTGTACACTTTGAGTTTCAACACACTCACGGTTCCAATGTGCATGTTTCACCAAAATCTGGGAGATGGTAACTCGTAAGGGTCAAGTCAATCTGAATCTTGCATTTAATTTTCCCCGAGTTTGGTGAAACATGCACATTAGAACAGTGAGTCTGTGTTGAAACTCAAAGTGTACACACCTTAAGCTTGAATCAAGCATTGGAAAGTGCATACACAGTTTGAAATGTATGTATTAAGGCAGTGTGACGTCACTGGATCTAAATATGATTGCAACAGGCCACCATAGAATACCATGCTTTATTTGCAGTTTAATGTGTGTAATAAAATCGTAAAAAATTACAATAAATATTTTCCGACACAGTTCGCAATGGTCTTTCATTTGATGAAAATTATACTTGAGGGTTTATGATCACTTTAACATAGCATCATTTTCAGTCAAAATGTGTGGATGGTGGTTTCTCTTTCGATTTTCTGTTGACATGTACATCAGGATGTGTGTACTCCTGGAGGTCTGTACGAGTTTCTGGTAGTTCCTCCTCCAACAGAGAATTGAATTTGTATTAGCATTTATGGAGGAATGAGACTATTTCCCTATTCGAACCTGTGCCCAAAAAGTCCTTCACTATGGCACAGAGTAGGTTCATGTCAGGTTCATTGATTCAGTTATTTATCTGATTGATGGCCTTAATAGAACATCAAAATAAAGTTTTGAGGACACAGTGAGAATAGGGATTCAATATCTGTACAATGGTGGTCTAGAAGTCCTTGGACATGTTAGATGTGCGAAGTGGTCTGAATGACATGCTACCATCATCCAAATGCATGGTACTATGATATCATACATCAAAACTTCTGACAGATACAATGCGGGATCAGATATTATCTATGTATATTAGGATGCGTCCGAAATGGCTTCCTCTGATTGGTCTCAATCATTCTCATGGCATCAGCGTGCAGCTTGTTTTGCGCATGGATGTTGGCCAATCAGCATCGTCAGTTACCAAATGGAGTGGAGTGGGGTCAAGATTTCATAGTAAAAACAACAGAGTTGTTCCGTGTGGTTTTGTCAAATTGTTCAGCACCTAAGTTGTTCATTCTTTTATATTAAAGACGTTCTGGATGCATTTTCGATCTCTCGTATGATGATATACGCTTTCTGTGTCAATCAATGCAGATAATGACTAATTGCGCCTGCGCGCCACAATTTTTGCTCCAGTGCAGTCAGATGGTGTTACAGCGACAGTTTAGTACTAGGGTACATACTCTGACAATGACTGGTCTCGGAGATAAAGAAATTGGCCGAATGGGGCAATCACATGTCTTGCACCAGACAAACCTCCATGACCAGATGAATGGTTTTCAATAATCAAGGGGCATAACTCAGGAAAAAAAACATTGGGTTAGGTCGGAAATGTACACATCTTCCCGTGGTGATGATAATGGCAAATTTCAAAATAATCTAACACAAACTCTATGATGAGTTGCATTCACAAGACAAGGTACGAGATGGAAGTGCTTCTTTTCGATGATCATCAAGGGGCATAACTCACAGGTTAGGTGGACATCTTCTCAGTGATGATAATATGTGGCACATGTTAATTGTTTAGCAAAATTTAGAATCTAGCAAAATTCTCTTGGGAGCTGTGGTCACAAATGAAGGCAGCAGATGGAAGTGCTTTTTTCGACAATCAAAGGGCATAACTCAGAAAAAAATGTCGGAGCAAGTAAAAAAGGTCACATGCACATCTTCATATGATGATGACAATGTGTGGTGAATTTCAAAAGTTTCACAAGAAAAGGTAGCTGTTGGAAGTAGTTTAATCCGCCTTTTGCGCTATTCGTAATGCCGGTTTCGGCCGCAAGGTGGCGCTCGCGCTCACGGCACTTTGGTCTGTTCCGGTTGTCTGCTAAACATGTGCAGGAGGGAAGGCGGGTATTGTAGTTCGCCTCTTTTCGTCAGATTTTCTCACTGATGGAGACGTCCTTGGTAGTTTACGTAAGTATAGTCATCAAGTCTAATTTTTACTCGTTTGTACAAGCATAATAAAAGCCGCTTTGTCAACAAATTGGGCAATCAAAGCTCGTCGTTGTTGTTGCTATAAAACATTTGTTTAGTTATAGTAGAGACTTGCGTGTCATCGACTCAGGGATAAAGGATTTTTTTTGCAGAAGAAATACATGGTATAATAATTAGATAATTAAAAAATTAAAAATAAGTAGCTATTAGTGCAAAAACTACTTCCTCAGTATTTATGAGAAGTTAGAAGACATATGGCACATTAATTTCCTGCTCAGTGTGTCTTTTCACAATAAAATTATGAAACACTACCAGCCGTCCCAACTGAAGTGGGTTGGGTTCTTGTTTATCACATTATAATCATACAGCTACATTAACAGCTACATGGTAGTCGGGTTAACTAATAATCCGATTATTTCTCACAGTACTTGATCAAACAAACTGGCCCCTGCTGATTGTTTTCAGTAGAGTGTGGTTTAATCAGGCTGAACTGCCGGCCACCCACCATGTTTTATAACAACAACAACGACGAGCTTTGATTGCCCAATTTGTTGACAAAGCGGCTTTTATTATGCTTGTACAAACGAGTAAAAATTAGACTTGATGACTACTTACGTAAACTACCAAGGACGTCTCCATCGAAGAGAAAATCTGACGAAACGAGGCGAAATACAATATCTGCCTTCCCTCCTGCACATGTTTAGCAGACAACCGGAACAGACCAAAGTGCCGTGAGCGCTAGCGCCACCTTGCGGCCGAAACCGGCATTACGAATAGCGCAAAAGGCGGATTGACGATCAATTGGCATAACTTCAGAAAAAACGCTGATAATGTGTAGCAAATTTGGGAAAGAATCCTGTAAAACTTCTTCAATGAATTGTATTCACAAGGAAAGGAAAGGATAGATTTTTTTTTTTTTTTTCAACATCAAGGGGCTTAACTCGGCGAAAACATCAGATCGGGTAGAAAAGGTCACATGCACATAGTTCAGTTGAACATAGCGTTAGACCGTGCCTACCTCTATGTGACCTGATAACGTGCTAATGTGAAGTGCGCAACAAATGAAAATATTCCATGAAATTCCACTCTGACACCTCACACGACGCATTCGGACCAAGAATTCAATTGTTCCTCAATCTGTCAAACACACCCCAAGCACCTTTGTGGGTATCTGACGCATGTCCAAACCTCTCTGATGGAAATAGTTACCCATGTTATTTATTGATTGAAATTTTAGAGTACATGGTATTGGAAAAGAGAGGTCTCTCGGGATTAATTCAACGTATTAAGTCAACGATTATAATGCTTTGTTGTTTTTGTCGATAAATTGTTGTTGTTGTTGATCAGGAAACTCACTGTGTAATTTTCCACATTTTCCACCCTAACTATTTTCACTGTCCGTGCTGCACTGAAATTATCGACATCTTTGGCACAATGTGCCATTATGATCCGTCTTCAATGGTGCTCAAACAACAGCATGTGAATTAGATCGGACGAAACATTTGATAAAACAAATCTGCAAACAAAATCCCATGACTGTCATCCATTTTGCAGTCCACGCCCCCTAGCATATAAAGGGAGACTATCGGGGACATTTACTCTCCTCCTCCTCCGTACACCAGACGGAGGCAAACTCGAAGTTGTTTTTCCCAGATCATTTACTCAGCGGTGCACAAAACAGCCTGTTCCTGAATAAATAGTTCAATTATTTAACTACAAATTAAGCTATTTATGAACCCGACAATTTTGTTTGTATTTTTCAGCTACCAAAACTGGCATTTTCTTTCAAAAACTAAAACACAAAAAACCCTAAAAATCGTGCGTGACCAACATCCAAAACGTGGCATCGGTTTAAAAGACCTCACAGTACACATTTACAAGAACCAAAAACTTCTGGGCAACTTTCACGCTGTTTATTGTTTTAATCTCAAATGAATTTTCAGATTCGATTAAAATGTGCTTCCTAGTGAATTGTACCGTAACAAGATTAAATTTCAAACCAAAATATTAATATAGTTTTGGTTTGAGGTGTCATATTTTGCAACAAGGGAAAGTGCTTACAGTAAATGCCTCAGAAACACTACTAGGCCCGGAAGCACTTTTTCATCTGTCTGCGCGAATAAAATCTCGACAGATATTTTAGATGAGCTTGATTAAAATGCCCAAAAAGATCGAAAGGGAAATATTACTTTCACCGAAAGGTACATTTTTCATCCAATTTGTGTAAATGTTCTCTTTTTCTTCTTCTTCTTCTTCTTCTTCTTCTCTCTCTCTCTCTCTCTCTCTCTCTCTCTCAAAAAAGGATATTTTCTGCCAAGAACTAAAATAAGCAACCACAAGAATAATATACGGTACGGCACATGTACTGGTATGCAGGAAGGGGACGATTGCAATCTTAATAAATTAATCTGTACATGTCGCTATGAAGGATCTTACGTATTTCAATTGAATTTTGGTGTTCTGATGCAATAAATATTTAATAGTCTTATGACATCACCGTCGCATCCGAACTAATCCACTTGCAGCCGGGGAGGGGGGATCGGATCACCGTTTCGTTTACCCCAATGTTTACACCAAAGACCAGTCCATATATCTACCCCGTATTATGGTGCCACAATGTCGATCGGGACCGCGGCAACATGAAAAGACACCCCCGCAGCGCGGCGATTGACTCGGCCGAGCCAACCAAATATTCTCTACCATTAATGTTCCCTTCAAAGCACTATGAAGCGTTCTCAGGATTGGTTGACGCTCGAGCTACAAGCGACATATTCAAATGGGGCAGCAGATAGGACTTAATTTTAATTAGACTGAGGACGATTACGGAAGGGGTATGATCCAGTAGAAATACTGTTGGATACGGTATCGTTACTTACAGAAAAATGAAGATCTTTTATACCAATCCGGATTACAGACACGCTAAATTCCCAAATTGAGGCCGATTAAAGAAATGAAATACGGGAATCGATAGCAAGATAAATACAGAAAAGGAGGCCTTTGTTTACCGAAAGGGAAACCAGCATGTGCTACCAGGGTATTGCACGAATTTCGCAGCGGGAAACACCTCGAGAACAACATAGAATCTAAATAGTAGTAGAGAAAGGCTATTTAAGTTATGATTTCCCCTTGACCGCTGAGTGGAACATCCGTGTCCTTCGTGACGTGAAACTTTTGACTTTGTGCATAACAAAGACAGACGCGCATGGTCAAAGGTCACTTCCGGTCAAGCGACCGGATCCGGAAGTGAAACCAGAAAGGAACCGGATGCTGCACTCAAGACTGTCCGACCGAATAGCCGTTTCTGATCCTGGCGTGATCGTCTCCCCATCGAACCAACTCCCCGTCGAGCATTGCATCTTCAAACTCGTCCAATATCTGGCGTCGTCCCTCGTTATCTTCACCTTCTTCAAACATAGCCCGGACAACCGCTCGCGGTGACCAATGAGTGAATCACCATGGCCGCGTATTGTAAAACGCGAGCCGCATAGGGAGGAGTCTCCGTCATGGCTCATGAACAGTGGAATGTGGGTTTAGGGGTTGGAGGGGACGTGACGAAGACCATACAACCCACACTATGCGCATGCACGTGTGACGTGGTCAGTGACAGAAACCATATAAATACCAAGGTGCGCCAATCATCGCGCGCGAGTTCTACGAGACGTCATTGCCCTTACACCCGAGGTGGGGTTACACGTCTATGAGGATAAATTACAACACATATAAGGGAAGTGGGAAGAGGTGCCGACATACTGACAGAGTCATATGACAGTCTAGTCTTCCGGTCAACCTATTCTGAAGCACATACCAAGAATCTAACGATTCGTGATATGTTTTGTATCTCAGGTACGCTTTTATTGTACCTGTTCATGTGGCAACTTGGATGACATGACCACACGGCCCCTAGCACCGGCATAAGCGGTATTAGATACAAATCTAGAGAATTATGATGGAAGTCACCATCGTGGAAGATCAGTTGAAATGTGACTCGGACCCTAACACCTACAACGTGACGGGTGGATCAAATTGAAACGGGCATTGAGCACATTGAGCATGTTATCTACGTACGTTTCTGGAACGCCTGTGGCGTTACAAGGACCCCACCATCGGCTCCACATTGAACTTCGATCTATGAACGATCTTCGAAAAGGTGGTGTATATTGTGGACGAGCGGACCACCGTCTACTTGGGATGGTCTTGTCCCACAAATCATTGTATGCATAAACGGAGGACGACGACCCCAGGCGTCATTCACCATGCAGAGCTGGAAGAAGGTGTTGTGCACGTTGTATTACATGCAGTCTCGGGTGTCCAGCTGCCTGCTCTCTATCCGGCGACCAAGCCACAGAGAATAATAATACGTGCGCAAGTTGGAGACTGATTAAAAAACAAGACCCCTATACGTTACATAGACTAGAGCCACCCGCCGTCATTTTCCACGGGATCACTCATCGTCGAGGATATAGATTCACAATGGCAAGCCAATTTGGTCGACATGAGTGCATTCTCCAAACAAAACGATAGTAATCGGCGTATCTTCACCAGCATCGATATCCTGTCGAAGGCGGCCGTATGCGTGGGTCATACTCATCCGAGCGGAACGGAGGAGAATCTCTTGTCTGCGTTCAAGCGCATCTTCAACACGGGCCGCAAACCGTTTTATTTGCAAACCGACGAAGGCACGAAATTCCTCAACACTACCCTCCAACAGTTTCCTAGAAGGTGTTATTCTTTCATCCGGTACAACGAGACAACGACCATCGTCGAAAGGTTCAATCGGACGTTCAAAGTACACATGTACCGAGTTTTACCTATAACAATACAAGACGGTACATCGATGTCTTCGACGTCACCGAACGCAGCCGGAAGCCCAAGTCCGATCGTGTCTTATATCCCCTGCAACCTCACCCCCATCCCAACCAGGTTTTCAAGATCGGGGACCCTGTACGGATGTGTAAAGTCAAGGACAAGTACCAGAAGAAGAGACTAAAGTTACCTCCTCAACTGGAGCTATGAGCATTTTGTGATGAAACGCTGCGTACATCGCCAACCGCGGGTGTATGAACTGGAAGAATTGAATTGAATTGAATTTTTTTATTCACCAATCGAAAAATTGATAACAAATAAACACATGATGTAATGATATATACACAGATGTCGATAAATAAGAAGAATATGGTGATCGGCGGGAGAAAACCCCAGGGGGCTTCTGGTATCCCAGCATAATACAAAAGGCATATACATTTACAAAAGACGTCAATTTATGTTTGTGAGATGTTGAGGAATAAAAGGTAATTATTAGAGAGTGCGGTGAATAAAAGACAATCAAGGGGAACCATTGCAAGGAAGCTTTACGACGTGCAGTTACAGACCGTGGTGAAATCCACAGAGGGCTACTACTACACTGAGGAACACATCATGAAAACCGAGCGACGTCGCGGCAAGGGGGCGCACCTCGTGAA
Organism: Hanleya hanleyi; assembly: GCA_036873755.1. Lineage (NCBI taxonomy): Eukaryota > Metazoa > Mollusca > Polyplacophora > Lepidopleurida > Hanleyidae > Hanleya > Hanleya hanleyi. Next base: position 28,804 of record JAVTVY010006671.1, on the reverse strand, counting down.
ATGACAAGACTCGCCCAGCTCGTTCAATTCCTAGGAAGATATTTTTTTGTCATTAGTGGTTTACATCGCCGACATATAGTGCTGGCGATTAGATGCCTTACTCTGGGGGTCGCTGGTTCGATTCCCGCTCGGGACTCGACCAATCTACTGCACTAGAATCTGTGCTATACTAAGATAGTGTAATCCCAAAATAACGAAAATACCGTTCAATCCCTCTCCCAGCCAACCAGGTGAAATAACTAAAAAAAAACAAAAAACCCCAGGAACCTACGCTCTAGTATGAACACAGTGCTATGAACAAAATGTGATCACCTTTGAACGCAGCCTATCCCCAGGCCGACCATTGCAGTGATCATTACACCTGAACACCAGCCGTATATACGATCACACACAATACCGAGGAATCAACGCTGAACGCAAGCACCAGTGCACAGACGACACCGACGCCGTCTCACTCGTACCAAATTCGGCATAGTCAGCTAGCACGGCAGCGCATGACCCCCTCCCAATATTCAGTCACACTGTCTCATCGCGGGACCGACGGGCTCAGACAAGACTCACTTTGTCCAGAAACTCTTTCAACACGCCGACAGTATGATTACCCGATCCATCGCCAGGGTCGTAATATTACTGAAAGATTGGTGAAAGCGCCGTCAAATCATACTCTTGTTAAATCATGACGTCACATACAAGTTGCCACATGAACAGGTACAATAAAAGCGTACCTGAGATACAAAACCTTTCACGAATCGTTAAATTCTTGGTATGTGCTTTAGAATAGGTTAACCGGAAGACTATACTGTGAAGTCATGTGGCTCTGCCAGTATGTCGGCACCTCTTCCCACTTCCCTTATATGTGTTGTAATACTCACTCATTCCAATCAGTTCCTTGCCTTCAAAACACCTGATGAACAAAAAGGCCTCGCAGTCAGCAGGGTTTAGTGGTTCAGTACGCCTGCCTCTGCAGTGAAACTGGGGGCACCGGTACAATAAAAGCAATAAATCACCGATAAGAAGTGTTTTAATCTATTGCAGAGTGTGCTATTAAGCTCACAATCAAAGTTAATTGTCGCTGTAATGAGTAAATATCAGAGGGAAAGTGCATGCTTCTAACCACAAATCGCTGTCGGAGTCGGAAGTTGAGAATTCCGTTGTAATGGTCAAAATAACATAAATGCATGTATGTTAAAAGTGTTTTTTTTTTCCTGTAATCGAACATTCCGTAAACGGGGATTGAGTGTATATACAGAAAGTCAAAGTAGACTATTGAAGTTCATAGTATATTACCTTCAATGAGTCAATTCATTCATTTTGCAAAATATTCCACTAGATAATCTTATGATTCATTTTGCAAATTAGAGACGGAAGATATTACCCTATTATTATGTCTACACATTATATTTAGTGGGTCTGGGGTGTGATTAAACATAACATTGATAGAGTGGTTAAAGACGATGCCGGCGTACTGGCAATACGTCAAATGACCCCACAGACAAATATACTGACTGAATATTTCTAAAAACATCACAGAAACCAAAACTGATCCCTGTGATGATTTGTATCCCAGTCAAGCTTTTATTGTAGCTGTTCATGTGGACATCTTGAATGACATGACCACATGACCCCTACCACCAACTTGAGCGGTATTAGATACAAATATTTCAGAGCGATGATGACTAGCCCCATCAAGTCATCTGATGGAAAATTATTCGATAGAACGTCCCCACTTCCCGTTGCGCATCAGATCCCGATCGCGAAATGGACCCAAATCCCACATCCGACCGTATCTGCGTCAGAACCATAAGACCTTTAACAGAACCATGCCCACCTCTATGGACCAGTGTATAGGATCGTACTTTTCACCCATCCAAGTGCACATTCAGTCGACTCTGCACTTTCTCCACTACTCTTGACGTCACATATACGTGAACTATTCTCTCCCTCCAGGATCTACTTCCAACGTTCAAGGTCCACATGCCACCCTATGGACTAATGTATAAAAGGATACATAGACGTCTAGTTTCAAGTGCGCAGCGAAAATGTGCTTTCTCTATACTACTGACCCCGGGTGCGCTTGCGCTCCATGCCGTCAGAGTTGAACACCATCACCCCAGTCGTATTTTACACAACGAAAGTTCGATACGACACTATGCACGCCACATGTGGATCAAAAAGGCCTATAGTTCCCGCAAACGCTCCTAGACGCATCAAAGTGTCACTATTATTCGACTGCGTATGCACGACTTCACTTCAGTCTTATTCTTCACAACGAGAGCTTCAATACGATCCATGCAAGACACATTTAGATCACAAATTACTCATAACTCCCCCAAACACTTCAACGCACATCATCATGACCTTTCTCTACTACTGTTGATATCACAGATGAAGTCATTATCTAAATACTCTTTTCCTGAGTCACTTCAAGTCGCCATGGATATCCAAGTTACCAGGGATACTCTCCAGTACTTCTATCCAAGGTCAAAGCTTAAAGGCCATACAACCCTCACATAGACATACCCTCTCCAAACGACAAGATCATGCTACACAGTAATGGTAATAGCTATCACCAATTAGAAAGGCGATGACAGTATCACCAATAAATGGTAATGAGTTAGGGCCATCACCATATTCCATCATCACCATTATATGGGGATGGCCATCACCATTTACTGACGATGACCAGTCCCCATCACCAATAAATGGTGATGAGTTAGGCCCATCACCATATTCCATCATCACCAATATATGGTGATGGCCATCGCCATTTACTGGCGATGACCAGTCCCCATAACCAATAAATGGTGATGAGTTAGGCCATCATCATATTCCATCATGACCAATATATGGTGATGGCCATCGTCATTTAATGGTGATGACCAGTCCCCATCACCAATAAATGGAGAGGAAATGATCTCGTCACCATTTGTCCTCACCAATAAATGGGGATGACAGGGCCTCATCACCAATAAATTACGATGAGCCATCGCCATTTTTCTGACTCAGGGGCCGCGGAACCGGGGGGCTACAGCCCCCACTTTTTGAGACTGCAATGTTATAAGTCCAGCATTTAACATGGCCGATATAGAGTTCAGCCCCCCCACTTTCAAACGTGCTCCGAGGCGCCTGTACAGTAGGATACAATATTCTTGGTCCGTTTATTGGATCCTAGATTTAAGTTCAATATACTGCTGTGATCTTCGTATAATATGTTCAGAAAGAGAATGTATTTTCGCCTCAACTCAAGTCCCTGTTATTCGAGAATTATCCGACCCATATAACTTACCAGTAATTAATCCCTTGAAACTATTTTGAGTGTAGATGTATTTTATGCCAATCGACCAATTTCTTTTATACAGCCTATAGTCTTGGCACTCCCAACTGTAACCCTGGTGGGTCAATTCCTCGTCTTTAATTGTAATTTCCATTTATGAGTTTAACCCAAGGCACTCGCAAATTGATGATTCAATAATCACATATTCTAGAAAAAGAAAGAAATAAAACATTACCGGTATGTAGAATATACCAGGTATACCAGGCCTTATACCATATGTGCTGACGTTTTGCTCTTTTATATTCTGATTTACGTGTGCGCCGTGTGTCAGCAGCTTTTAACGTGTCGGTATCTGTCGGCCTATCGCAGAATCTTACATATGTAAATATTCCAAGAAAACGGCTGAAGATACAGAAATGAGATTTAAATTTTCATAATCCTATAATGCCCACAATGATTTAGTGAAAAAAACAAACGTTGGGTATATCGCAAAAATTCCGGGGGAATCGATACCATCTTTTTAGGTGAATATTTCGCCATGATTTAAAAGGAAGTATTTTTCAAGCTATACATTTCCGAAACGGGCATCTCTTCAGAATTAATAAACCATAAACAGAATGAAAATCGGTTATATTCTAATATGTGTGCAGTTTGTATTGAGTTAACATGTGTCAGTAGCTGGAGTCGACCCTACTTGACCTCACTAGCCAGTTTCCGCGCAAAACAACAGGGGTTTGGAAAGTGGTCTATGGTATAATACGTTTTATTCCCGATGTATATACTACATACTGATGGTGTTTTATTTTATACATTTTCTAGACTATGTAATTAATAAATGATCAGTTAGCTATAGTGCCTCAGGATATAACCTATACAGTGAAACCTCTCTCAACTTTAAGGAGTGTTTATCCATAATGAACACTGTTCTTCAGTTTCCCAGCTTTTTATACTGAACTGCTATGTTTTTTAAAGAGTAGTACAGTATAATGCCGGATTCCCGATATAATTGAAGTTAATCCTTATACAATATAATTGCCCCGATAGCAGCGGCAGGTTCATCATCATCATCATCATCATTTATTTGCTCAAACTTTATATACACGCTTAAAACTAAAGTGTTGAAACCTACTCGTAAAGTGTCGAAATAACCCTTTAAGTGTGTCCACTTTACGAGTAAGTCTCAACACTTTAGTTTTAAGCGTGTAGAAAAGCATGAAGCACGAACAGTTTAATTACAACATGTTACATGACGGGGTTTAACATATTTTACGTGAATTTAAACCACATCTGATAAAAAGTACCAGTTTTCCAACTGTTTTCCTTTTTTCGTTAAGCAATGCAGCAAAATGACTTGTGTCTTTAGCTCTATAGTGAAGTAAGATGATATGAGTTCTACCCTATCTTTCTGTAACGCTGGGCATTCTATTAAAAAAATGTAAAAAATGTAAATCTCCCACAGCGCCGCTATTACGTAGCTTACACATGCAGCCTATTTTCTCTAGCAATATTTTCATATCTGCCTGTCTCAAAGGGCAATCTATGGTTACCCTGTACGGAAATTACAAAAAGTTATATAATCGCGCTGTGACAGATAGCTGAAATAATTCTCGCGACAAAAGTCAACTTTAAATATACCTACCATACAAATAACATTTAAGACTTCCAACCACCATTGCTCTTCATTCCTGCATAGACTGGTCTTGTAGACTCGATTTGACAGTATTTACTAGCCACGTAGTATTTAAATTATGATGGTCGTGCCATATATTCGACATACCGCTACTGTCTAAAATGTTTCGTACATTAATGATCCATGAGGAGGAATATATGCCCTTCTCATGCAAATTATAAATCAGTTTGTACATTTTATGGCTTAGTTTTGTTTCCTTTCTTTTCACAAGTTTACACCAAAATTTTTAAAATTCTACACTTAATTGCAATGTTTAATCTCCCATAGACCATACATGACGAAGTGGATTGTTTCAAGCTTATTATGTGCTTACAAAAAGTTAAGTGAACCTTCTCAATCAAGTCAAGCTTGTCATGCCCCCAAATGCAACTATAATACATGGAATAACCCCAGCTGATTACCAATAGACTGAACATTGCTCTCTGTCTTTGTCGAGCTAAGTTTTAATACAAAGCGAGGAATTACCATTAAATGCAAAAATAACTCCTAGATATCTTATCTTCAGAGTTTCTCCTTTATAGTTAAATTCATCATTATGGCCCTTAACTCATCTCTTATGATATACAACAACCTTGTTTTTTTGGACATTAACTTCTAATTTCCAGCGTTCACAATATACGTAGTAAAATCATTCATTGCCGTTTGTAAACATAACAATATATCAACCTCACTATTTTCGACATCTGGCCAATGATTCCCGACGTGAATTTGCGGTTCGTAATTTTGCTCTCTTTTCTATACCTACAGCATTGGAAAGAAGTTTAACTAATGATAACTGGTGTAAATATTGTAAATATGCATTTAATTATCCTACTTTTCCAAGAAAGGACCATTATGTTAACATTGGTGATAATTTAGGCAATTTCAGGTCGAAAATAGTCAAGTGATCATTTAAAAATATATTTCCTATGATGTAGGCATAATGATTTTTCTTAATATTGGATTCCGGCAATGTACTAGATGAACCAGGTGCATATTTTTCTTTGACGAATTACACCATATTACAACAAACATGCTTCCTTAAGGTAATTATCCCTACAGGTGAGAAATCGACACGTCAGCACGTGTCCGGTACCGGTATGTATATGGGTTTTTCTATAATTGGGAGGCATACAGTATTAATTTCTATACCTCGTTCAAATATTTGATCTTATACCGAAAAGAAATTTCCTGGTATATCAAACTGAACTTACTTGGTGGTTAAATCTGGAATGTTTTGTTTTCTTTGTCGTCCTTTAAAAGATTGAACTTCGTTTTCAGGCGGTTGAGATCGACAAACTCAGCCACTTATTCATGGACATGTTTCGGAACCCTGGTCCAACGCCACGCCTCTATGAAGGGCCATTCGCGCCATAATTCGTCAAAAGCATACGCGTTAAAGACAAGAACGGCGCGCTAAATTTTACAACGTAAACTTGATAACCAACCAATCATGATTCTGTATTTTCACCGCCAGTATTCAAACTAGTTCATCTTACGCGTCAAGTAAGGACACCCACTTTTAACGTGTAACTTTAGACACAACGCAATTTACGTTCAACTCTCCGACGTGTAGCTTCAACTTCCCGTAATGTTCCTGTAGGTCGTCACAATCTTACGATACATGGGCCGTTTACGCCATAAATCGCCAACAATCTACGCGTCACAAAAGAACGACGTGCTAAATTTTACAACGTAAACTTGATGACCAACCATTCTGTATTCTTACCGCCAATATTCAAGCTAGTTTATTTTACGCGTCAGATAAGAAATCCTACGGAGCCGTAAAAGGGACATGGATTTTTTTTTATTCCCTATTAAGCCGTTATAATGACTTATTATGTCGGTATACCGACTTATTATGTCGTTATAACGACTTAATATGTCGCTATAACGACTTAATATGACGTTATAACGACTCATTATGTCGTTATAACGACTTATTAAGTCGGCTTATTAACTTATTAAGTTAACTTAAAGACTTACTAAGACTTATTAAGTCGTTATAACGGCTTGATGACGACTTATTAAGTCGCTATAACGACATCATCTTATAGCGACTTAATAAGTCGTTGTAACGTCGTAATAATGCGTTATAACGACTTAATGTGTCGTTATACCGAATAGTCGTTATAACGACTTAGTATGTTGATATAACGACTTATTATGTCGTTATAATAGTCGTTATAATGCGTTATAACGACTGAATAAGTCGTTATAATGCGTTATAACGACTGAATAAGTCGTTATAACGACTTAATAATACCTTATAACGACTCAATATGTCGTTATGACGACTTAATAGTCGTTATAATGACATAATAAGTCGTTATAAAGACTTATATGTCGTAATTATGTGGTTATAACGACTTATTAATCGTTATAAAGGCTTAATATGTCGTTATAACGACTTATTATGTCGTTATAACGACTTATTATGTCGTTATAGTCGTTATAATAGTCGTTATAATGCGTTATAACGACTGAATATGTCGTTATACCGACTTAATAAGTCGTTATAACGACATAATAAGTCATTATAAAGACTTAATATGTCGTTGTTATGTCGTTATAACGACTTATTAAGTCGTTATAAAGGCTTAATATGTCGTTATAACGACATAATAAGTCGTTATAAAGACTTAATCTGTCGTTATAACGACTTATTATGTCGTTATAACAGTCGTTATAATGCGTTATAACGACTGAATATGTTATTATAACGACTTAATAATTCCTTATAACGACTTAATATGTCGTTATAACGACTTAATAAGTCGTTATAACGACATAAGTTCTTATAAAGACTTAATATGTCGTTATGTCGTTATAAAGACTTATTAAGTCGTTATAAAGGCTTAATATGTCGTTATAACGACTCATTATATCGACTTAATAAGTCGTTATAACGACTCATTATATCGAGTTAATAAGTCGTAATAGGGGCCAAAATTTTAAGTCATTATTATTATGTCGTTATAAAAACTTAATATGTCGTTATAACGACATAATAAGTCGTTATAACGACATAATAAGTCGTTATAACAACTTAGTAACCCGTTATAACGACTTAATAAGTCGTTATAACCACTCATTATATCGACTTAATAAGTCGTTATAACGACTCATTATATCGAGTTAATAAGTCGTAATAGGGGCCAAAATTTTTTTTTGCTACGTCCCTTTTACGGCTCCTCAAAATCAACCTTTAACGTGTAACTTTAGACACAACGTAATTTACGTTCAACTTGATGACGCGTGACTTCAAGACCGCATGATCTCTAACGCGTAACTTCAAACACAACGCAATGAACTTTTGACGTTTCCGGGTTGTATTAGCCAATCCTCTTCTCTCGCGGGAATTTCAACTGTTCTCATCTTTACGTTTGTCATGTACCGGAAATGTTATCTCGACGTTTCCGGTATTCATAACCAATCATTCCCTCCGCGGGAATTTTAAATCGTTCTTATTTTACGTCCTAGCCCGACACCGGAAACATTGTGACTGCTCTGTTTACGTTGTAGTTTCAACCAATCAGGTTATCGCTCACTTCACACCATCTTCACGGTTTTTATCCAAACAGGCCTCTACCAGTGCAAACGATCTCTAGGCTACCATCTGTACAACGGTCTCCACGAGCTAATATTACGGCTTACGTACCAATTTTGGCTTATTTTGCCAGAAAGACCAGAGTGAAACTAAGAATGATATAGCGCAGCGTACGCCTAAACGTACGAGGATATATATATTTCGTTCTTGTTTCAAAAGTGCGTTTTCTGATTATTCCATAATCAGGAACACCGATCGCCCCATCGACGATTTAGCATTGAGAATGTGATGGAATTTTCCTGTGTTTAATGTCTTCAATTGAAATCCGGATAGAAAGGGGATACTTTCTAATGAAATATTGTCAAATTCAAGTCAAATTTCACATATACGTGTACGACTAAAACAAGTTTATCATGGTTTCCACGTAAATGCGCCCGTCACAAAAAAAGAAACGTCGATTTTCGCACAAAATTCACCTCTCATTTTTTTTGTAGACCAGATATTAGCATGATGTTTGTTCTATTCGCTTCCTATAATCTACAGGAACACGCCAATTACAGAGAAGATGCGTTTTAAGCGAAAATTATTTTTTATAAACTAGGAAAATTCGGAAATTGTCAATGAAGAAAAGTTGTATTTTACTGAAAAGTATACTATTTTAAAACATCTGTAGAAAAGATATGCTTTTGACAGAAACTGTATACAATGGACAAAATAAGAGTTCAGAGTCTTAATTTTATAATTAGAAGTGATAAATCCATCCTAGGAATATTTTTGGGGGGGAAATGTGTAATTAATAAAGCTCTTTTACGGAGAATATTTAAAATGCGCACTCGTGATTTCGTCACAATTTTTTTGTGATTCCGTCACGGACTAGATGTAACTCCTGTGATAACTCAGTCACTCTTTTCTCACGAGGAAAAAAATGTTATCATCCTTGGGCACTGTATGTTAGTAGATGTCATATAAGAAAAATCAGATCGAAACAGAGCAGAAAAAAATTAGACAAGCAACACTAGTCAAAACATTTCCAAAGATTATATAACGACAAATCTGCAATATTTCGGAGGATATTATACTTTATAATTATTTAAAACTTGACAGCAGTAACTAGGCATTAAGACATATAGAAATTCGGCTTTAAGAGAGTACAATTTCAGTAAAGAGCGCTTCAAACTTTTAAAGTACCTTCAAAACAGTGATTCTGTCACACTGGAATTCATGTTATGTTAGAATATGTGTGCCTAATGCACTTTTCGAAAATTATCAACACTAGCGCTGATAGAGATCGTTGTCAACTTCAGCACATGAAAACCCGTATATCACAAACTCATGGTAGAGATCGTTGTAAAGTGAATATTGATTTTGATTAAAATTCTTTTCTCAAGCAAACAGGACGACTTTGAGGCTTAATTATTTTAGTTCCTTGGGCAATAAGCTATAATTAAAGCGACAAACACAGCCGATGTGCAGTCAGATATGCCCGAAGTCGATATTCCTAATCGGCATAGCAACCCTGTATCCCAAATTAAAAATAATAAAAAGACATCAAGCTTTAGCTTGGAAGCGCTATAAATCTAGATACTCTTGTGGGTACGCTAATCTATGGGGTTTACAGAACTTTTCGGTGCTTGATTATTTTGCCTTGAACGGGCATGCTATTCTCGAACGTCTAACAATTTATCGCTCCACGAACCGGTAGAGATAGTTTCTTTTCGGGTAGAGGTCGTTCTCACTGGTAGAAATCTGTTTGGATAAAGACCGTGGGTGTAGGGTTAGGACGTAAAACAAGAACGATTTAAAATTCCCGCGGAGGGAATGATTGGTTTTGAATACCGGAAACGTCGAGATAACATTTCCGGTACATGACAAACGTCAAAATGAGAACAGTTTAAATTCCCGCGAGAGGACAGGATTGGCTAATACAACCCGGAAACGTCTAAAGCTCACTTAGATTGCGTTGTGTTTGAAGTTACGCGTTAGAGATCATGTGGACTTGAAGTCACGCGTCATCAAGTTGAACGTAAATTACGTTGTGTCTAAAGTTGGACGTTAAAGATGGATTTCTTATTTGATGCGTAAAATAAACTAGTTTGAATATTGGCGGTAAGAATACAGAATTATCATTGGTTGGTCATCAAGTTTACGTTGTAAAATTTAGCACGTCGTTCTTGTGTGACGCGTAAATTGTTGGCGATTTATGGCGTGAACGGCCCATGTATCGTAAGATTGTGACGACCTACAGGAACATTACGTGAAGTTGAAGCTACACGTCGGAGAGTTGAACGTAAATTGCGTTGTGTCTGAAGTTACACGTTAAAAGTGGTTGTCCTTACTTGACGCGTAAGATGAACTAGTTTGAATACTGGCGGTGGAAATACAGAATCATGATTGGTTGTTTATCAAGTTTACGTTGTAAAATTTAGCGCGTCGTTCTTGTGTTTAACGCGTAGGTTTTTGACGAATTATGGCGCGAACGGCCCTTCATACGCCTCCAGCATCGTCCCTTCGCACGTTTCCTTCACTTAGCTACATGTACGCGGATCGGTCTAAATGCGGTAGCTATGTGTATTTGTCGTTTAGAGACAGGCAATTTATAGTCTAGTGGCTTAACGCCATTTTTCAATGAAATCGTGATATGCTGGATTAAAGCACCAAAATTGGCAGAGTCAATGTACATGACATGCACAAACATTCCGCATGGCGGTGCCCGACCTGAGTGACTTAGTTTTCGAAAAATCCAAGATGGCGGCCAGTACGCCTGTCAAACATATAAATACCCGTATTTCTTCTTCTTGTTGGGTTAGTGTGTTCATTAAAATGATCAAATATGCCTTTGTGAAGCCTAGAAATTGATATATTGGTACCTCGAACCCTTTGCAACCATAAATATTGTCAAAAGATATGATTTTTAACCCAACCTGGTCTTTTTGCGGGGGAGGGGGAGGGCACTTTCCGCCGCCCCCTCCTCACTTATTGAACTTTTGTCTGCTGCTCCAAAACGACGAAACCTATGGGGCTGAAACTTCGTGACTTTTTAGCTTATCGTATTGGGGTCATTTTAAGGCCATTTGCATATCATCCAGAGCAGAGGATCGTGGGTAAATTCAAAATGGCGAACATGTATCTCAAAAGGCGAAAAATGACTAGAAAGTAATTAGGTAAAACTAGTTATTGTCTATTATACTTAGTGGTTTTTAAAAAGAAGAATCGACAAATAAAAATTTCGATAAATCGGCCCAAAATAGGCCAAAAATAGCTTCAGCGAATATGACGTCACGGTCACGTCATCATGACGGCTATCCTGCATTTTTTTAAAGATACCGTGTGGTAAGTTTCAGTACTCTACTGAAGTTGTATTTTTTGTTGTGAGAGGCGAGGGGATTTCAAGTGTCCTGTGGAGAAATCTGACGAGGGAGCTTTGAAATACTACGATGATTTAGTAAGGGATGGCAAGGACTTTCAGGAACTTGATGCGGTGCTCGTCGACTTAGAATTAAGTGAATGTGAAAGAAGATCGAAAAATCACCCAAAAAAAACAAACAAGCCGATTCGGGTTGGGGGGAGAAGGTTGGCCCGCTCAAGATACCGAAATGCATGTTATCTCATGAGATTTAGTTACTATTGAAGCAACATGTGATAATAGAGGTTTGAGGGCTTACAGGTCACAAACCACTAAACAATCGTCTTACTCATTATGTAGTAAATTCATTGCGCACATCTTGCGAAAACGATACTCTCTAACATTTGCCACCATGAATGACCTACCACATGATGTAACTTAGCTTTTTGACTAAAACATATGAAAAAATCAGCATACATTTCCCAAGATCGTTTTGAGCCAGAGCCGACAGAAAAGATGGCATGCCACCTGATATCTGAGCATCGGATTTGGGGGGCGGCCAATCAAACTGACCCAGATTTTTCCCCTCTTATAATTTGGAAAGATTATTTTGATATTTTCTAGAGTTGAATATTGTAGAAACATTTAAAAATAGATCAGAAAGCATTTTCCGTCCAGTCCGATATAATGGCCAATCGTTGATCCGCAGGAGTTTTAGTCCATAATACCACCTTGTACCCCAAAACCATTTAGGGGTTTGTGACCTAAAGAAGTGCGGAGAGAAAGAGCCAAATCGTATCATCGGTTGAAAGTGAATACTTGGTGTTTGCAAAACTATAGTTTCCTACATTAAAAGCGATGTTGAAGAGGTAACCCACGTATATTACGGTCCTTAATCAGATTACTCCGGACTCCACCAGAAAGTGTGCTATAGGAGCCTATTCTTTAGCCTGGATTTGTTGATGGTCTTCGGCAATCCCAGAATGCTTAATCGCTCTTCATATACTACACGTAACTCAGCAAACCTGAATACGTAGGTTCTCTTTTCAACATTTCTTTCAGTGTAGAAAAATGGCTCTGGGGACACCTTGGATTCTACATTGTCTAAAATTTTACCTGCCTGCGACTTGTCTCTTTCTCTTCAAAACTCTGAAGCAATTATTGTAAGCCATCAAACAAATATTATGTTATTTAGCTCCAATAAACATTTGCCGCTAAATCTCCTCCGGCAATCTGTGATAAGAGTTCTGTATCTTGCAGCAGGGTAGCCATCTTCCATTGATTTGTCTAGAGTCACCGTTGAGCATATATGCAGCACTCCTTCAGCGTACATACAGACGATTGCTCGGTCCTACCAGAGGCTCCGAGTGATTGGTGTTTCGACTTCTGTTTCCCCGAACCAGCGCTATTTATTCGCTTGTTCTTTTGGCGATCTTTCGATCATTCAAGTTTTTTGCTGGGAAATCTTAGATGACATGCTTTGTGCCATTTAGCATGGTTCAGCAACAATTGCGCAGCACTTTCACATCCTCTTTCATAGTTTACATAGTTTACATATCTTACGATACGAGGTTTGACTTTAAATAGTATCTTTTGACACTATTTTTTGCAAAGGGTTAGAATTACCAATTTATTAATTTCTGAACAACACAAAGGTATATTTAGCCATTTTAATGAGTAACCTGGACGCCATGTTGGATTTTTCGAAAACCAGGTCACTGAGGTCGTTCACCGTCATGCGGAATGTTTGTATATAACATGTTCATTTACTATGCCGAGATGGGTCAGCTTCAATCCAGCATTTCACGATTTCATTCAAAAATGGCGCTCAGCCACAATACTAATGCCGTTCTTGTATTAGTAAATTGATGGCCTGAAGATCAACGACCTTGTAAATAAACATGCAGCCATGACTCAGTATTCATAGCCCTGTCAAAAGTACTTGGGAAACACAGTTATTCGTGTATGTCTAAATTATGTCATTCATTAGATCTGTATTGTATATATAACGATACACTAATTGGACATGAATAATTTTCATATCTCGTCAAGTTTCGTCAACTGATTGGCGGCCATCTTGATTTATGATTAAATCTGTCATTGTAACCTATTTGAAATATCCGTTTATGATATCCGTGCCCCCAAAAACATATATATGGCCACTTTAAATAAGATGTTAGCCAACATACGAGCAAGGATATGACCATTAGAATATTTAGCAACCATATTGGCGGCCATCTTGGATTTTGAGAGAACAAGGTCACCCAGGTCGGGCACCTACCCAGGATATGCTTTTGCATCCTATGTACAGTAACTGTGTAAAGTTTCATGCTTTAATCCGGCGTGTCACGATTATTCACCTAAGCGACTGGACTATTATACCGCCGTGTGGTGAACAAAATATCAGGATGGCTGGAGGCAAAATACGATTGAGCTGAGAGCTGACTTGACATTGGAGCGTGTGTTTGTCAATACAAAAACGGAGGTGGTCAGATATCAGCATTTAAATTCAACACAATTGGCAAAGACGGTTACCGCTCACCGTCTCCATTCATCGTGGCCAAGATGACTTCCGAAAATAAAACATCGACTTCTCAAATTACGCGACTATAGAAACATTAAAAAGCGAAGACGTTCAGTTTGTAAGAGACTGAACTGCGTTTTGTAAATATCATACGGTCACGTGATTCGATATATTTCTGGGAAATAGCCTGCCTATGGTTTCGTATCCACACTGACAAGATGTCATTACAACTTTACAACAGAAGGATATACTAGCCTATACTCGTATTCGGATTATCCTATTTTTTAATGAAATATGCGTTAATTACTCGACGAGGATGCTCAATTGCCTGGGGTGTCGTATAACTGTTTAAAAAAAATAAACATCTTAACTAATAATAGACTTACAACTCAAAATAATTAATAAATTTCAGATCGCTTCGGGCATTGAAATGAAATTATGAAAGCTGCGCTTCCTTAAGTTCGTGGCTCAGAAAACACAAATCAACAAGCCGCGGAACATAAATTTTAGCGTTTAAGGTGGGAGATTCACGGTTATCCCAAATGGCAAGGTGTGAAAAAATGAAGTAAACCACGCTAAAAAACTGTTAAAAAAACAGTGGGCAATGGACACAAGTCTACTAGGACTACCAGATAAAAGAATTGGTGTTCAGAGCAGAGTGAAAAACGTCTGCTCTGTTAAAAACAATCGCAAGGTTTGACATGTCAATGGCGGACAAATCAAGTTATGACCGAAAGTACAGCGCCATCAAAACAAACAATGCAGTGGATGTTCATGGTTTATAAATGATTCATAATTGAAGTCTCGCGCGAATCAAATGTCTTTCAAATTGGGCGAACGTGAGTAACAAGTTCGAACTGGTGGAAGTGATCCACACAGTTCAGAATTGAGAACTTCGTGTGTTTTTTCCGGATAATTAAAGCAACCTGGCCTGCATCTGGGAAGTATTTTAGAACCAATGGGAGAAATTCCGTACCCTGTTTTCTAAGAGTAGAGGATGAGGTTTGAATAACAAACTGTTTGTTGATCTCTGTTTTAATCTTTCTCAGTTTTCGATCTGAATATCCTCGCTGGGCGGGTGCTCGAGTAAGGATATGGCATGCCGTAATAGTGGTCTCAGTCATTGTTGCAAATTCGACGAAATCTCAGAAAATTGGGTTTGACTATGCCAGGAAATGTGTAATGAGGATGGAACGAAGTATGATGAAGAAACTGGTGTCTATCAGTCTTTGAAGTAAACCTTACTATCAAAGTACCCTGCGGACGCAAAACGTATGCCTTTACTAGATCACTACGTCTAGGTACGGTACCGAGTAGATCTTAACATTGTATTGAAGTTTAATGTTGGGTTTATGAGAATTAAGCAGTTGTGCGAATTCTTTAAATTCTTCTATGGTACACTTCCAGATACCAAATATATCATCAATGTAGCTGGTCCAAAGCAAGGCTTTAATCAGCCAATTAAGGAAAACTTTTTCTTCTCAATCAGCCATGTAAATGTTAGCATAAGCTGGTGCATGCAAAGCGTTTGCCCATTGCTGTGCTCGTTATTTTAAATATTGCTAAGGACCGACACTGAAATCGTTTCCGTTGAGAGATTCATCAAGCAGCTTTGAAATATTATCATCTTCCTTGTTGGCGAAGGGTGCTTTGACAGGGCTCTACACATAATTTTCTAACCCTCATCGGAATCGATGTTGGAGTAAAGGGACTCAAGGTCCATCGTGAAAAGAAGAACGTTGTCATGCCCGAGAGACGTTTCAAGTCCGGAGTGTCGCGTACTTAACTTCAGATTTGAGGAAACTATAACCACAGACATCTACAGAAAACCAACGGAACCGGATATGTCACCTGGTCTTCCACTTCATCAATTCATTTTCGTCAACGGCAATTTAGGCAAAGCTCCACATGGTTTTTTGTCAAGTTTCTTTAATTAACATGGTATTAAAATGTTCCCTTTTCTTTGACAGATTATGTGGTAGAACTGCTGAAGGAAGTGAAGATGGTTCAGGCAAAAGGTTCCAAAATTGAACTTGAGGTGGTCCCGAGGGATCTGTGTGCTTTGTTTGAAAAGCCAGATAAAGAAACTGCCCGTACAGAGTTCCGTTCTAGATATGGCCATTGAGAACAAAAACGTGTTGCATTGTCGATTAGCAACTACAGGCATGCCGGAATGGGGTTATGGCTGTATAATGTGTCAAATTATGAAATAGATGATCTAAGGGCTTAAATTGGCTGAAGTAACCTATCTGTATGTAAAATAATGCCTCCCAATATTGGGACGAACTTGTCTGTCTGCCTGTTTCGTCCATGTGACTTAGTTTCCGGACAATAACTTGTGACAAACTCAACAGAATCTATTCAAATTTGGTATATGGGTACATGATCTCCATTAGGATTGTTTTTCAAGCCAATTTGTTCCCGTTCATTAACTTTTGAAAAACTGAGTTTTGTGTGTGGGTACCTCGCATCAACATCTCGCTTCTGATTATTTTTTGCGCTGATCCGCCTATAGATGGTGTCACCAGGGGGCAAAGTTAAAATTGTGTTTCCAGACAATAGCTTGTGCAAATCTGAACTGATTCTTCTTAAATTTGGAATGCGAGTACCTTGCCTCAAGATGTCCCTTGGGATTGTTTTTCATGTTGATCCACCTTTTGGTGACACCACCTGTGGGCCTGAATTCCATTCAAGACAATTTCTGAAAACCTGACCAGATTAGGAAATTTCGGTAATTTACTGACGGGATTAGGAAATTTCGGTATTTTACCTTGCCCCTGGATCTGACTTGGAATTGCTGTTCATGCCAAGTGTTCAACATTACGGTTCCAAGCCAAATCAATTGTTTCAACGTCAGGGGACTTAATTTTATTTTAATTTACAGTGATACGAAAAAATGTATCTCAAACGGTTTGTGCCCTGATCAAGCTATGAGCTCCTCTGAATTAAATTCTTTATGGTTACGAATGAGAATGACAAGTAGATCTACATTGTGAAGAAATGTCATGTGTGTTGGAAAGAGGGAGGGCGGGGGGAGAAGATGGTGGGATAATACGATGGCGGAATTCAATTCAGTCAAATGTGACACTGCAGGTTGCTGGGCTGGTTGGAGGGAGGGGAAGGGGGCAAAATCCGACAAGCTTTCTTTTGTATTGTAACCAAAGGGGGGATACAGGATCTATTGTAGCCTAAAGGTTTGCTCTAGAGTTGCAGTTGGATGGGAGAGGGTATTACTGTTTAATAATAATTTAATCGGAACATCATTCCTTGAGGAGCAAGTTGCAGTTGTACATTTATCTTTTCAAATTGCTTGGATCTTGTTCCAGCTTGGGGGATGAGTGAGGGACCAGGTTCAAGGGGGGGGGGAGGGGGGATATTGTGTTTATAAGATCTGATATCATAGTCATCTCTATATCTAATTTTATTGCCCACAAATGTACATATGAGAAATGCTGTGAGGTGTTCATGTGGTGTCGCTCGGGGAATGCAATAAAACAAACTTATCATGCATTTGTATGTTAACCTCAACTTGTGTTTGTTAGAAGTACTCTTTCGACAAGACTGGTTGGTCCTGAAAAGGACCGTTGTTAAGGGCCATTTATTTTGCTTGAAATTATATGTGCTGAAAGCCAGTAAACTGAAAATCGTCTTCCAGTCCTGGAGGTGGAAAATGGGCACGGACACAGAAAACAGCACAGGAAGGAAGAACGACACGGATATCTTTCCCCAAGAAGAAGTAGCACCACCTCACTAGCTGCCGATATGCAATATGTCGATACTTCTTATGGGCTGGTCCATCAAACGCCTCTCCGCCATACTGCTGCCTGGAGTGGAGCCATGCAACATCCAACACATGTCTGTTGAGACACACAGCCACAAACCCTGGGTGCTCTGTGATACAATTACAGCCCTCTTCTTCCTTCACTCTCCCAGCTACTCTTTCCACCTCCAAACTACATCTACACTCTTGTTCTGTAGTTTGAATTTCACAGTTTCGACACAGGCATCTACAATTATACAATCAATGGTATGTTGTAAAAAAAAATATGAATCGTGCAATTGCTGAGAACCCCTCTGCCTTGGTGATTTTAAAATAGAGCCATGATTGTAGAGGGAGGGAGGGAATTTTACTTAATGTCACACTCAAGTTTGTTTCACTCATATGGTGACAGTCAGTTTGGTTGGTGGAGGAAGCCGGAGTATTAAATTAAAACTTTCACGAATGGGCCAACTGGGCATGATTGTAGAACATACAGTTGATGGCAACAAGCAATTGGGAATAAAAAGTTTATGTACTATGATCAATACCTATGTGACTTAAGTTAGGCACCTCTGTATATGTATCCTTGCGACATGGCGGTAACGAGACCGAGATGGACATAATATGCACGTACACACGCAAGGACAATACTCCAATGCCAATTTTATGACGGAAATCCAAGTCTGAGCCTTGGCATAATCAATCTTGAGTATAGTACTAACGCGAAACAATTTGATCCAGAGACCCTCCAGAAGTAGTTATCCGACTTTGCAATAGAATGCATACATTGTTTTGCTCCCACGCAGTCATTCTTCAGATAATTGTGACAAATTGATGCAATCAGACATGGCTACTCCAAAAACTGGGTCAATATCCCTGATTTTGGCTCATGTATGTTTGGTGTATATAGACATATTCTTAATATATGATGGTAATGAGAAAACAAACGGATAAACGAACATCAAACATGATGACAATACCTCAAGGAAAATTTTGGTAGTCCATGACCTGATAAGTGTTATCCTCGCAAGCCAGTGTATCTATCGAATTGTTAGGGTTGATCCACTGGCTTGGTTAGTCACCCATTCGAGTTCTGGATGGAAATAGATAAAGGGGTTTCCTCTAAATCAACCCAATCAGTGGACGCGCTAAGCTAGTTGATCAGGCTAATCCGCTGCAAGGTGAGATGTGGCACTGGCAGGTTTGAATTTCATTTTAGGCTGAACTACTTTGCCATGTTTCATGTCAAGCTGAAATCGAATCGGATTCAAAGCAAAAACTGCAGGCTTAGGATGCCATTAACATGCTAATTCAAAACAGGCACAGGGGATGAAATGTATGAGATCGTATGAGTCGACTCCTCACTCATTCGAATCACCAAAAATATTGAGGTAAATCTGTACTTGGGAATGTATTTCCTCATATCAGTTTGATTCATCACAGAGCATTGATGAAAGTTTTCATGAGAAAAAGTAAAAATATAGGAAATATAGAAGGCACTCGAAGGCCTGCGACTTCTCCAATCACACTTCGAAATAAGTCTTGAATTATCAGCCCACTGGCTTTGTTCAAAAGAATTTATAAATAGACAGGAAATGTTACTGACCTCTTATCAAATCAAATTTTGTAATGGGCCATATGGGTGGGCATTTGCTTGGCTGTCCTATGTATGTGGTCACACCTACCGCCATATTAGGATGAAAGATGTAACTATGAGATAATTCATCACCCTACACAGTCATTGGGTAATATTTCTTGGTTTATTTTCTGGTTTGCAAATGAAATTTACACCGGTGTAAGTTGACTTGAAGAGAATACGGAGATTGTAGCAGCCTAAGGTGAATGGAAAAAATTGACCCAGTGACCCAGAAGTCCATATACATTTGTAAAGTTTGTAAAGAGATGGTGGTGGCAAACAATTCAAGACACATGTAACGTGGATGAAAAGTTTGCAGTAGTGTTTTTATCAGTATCATGGGGCTGCCTGATTCAGCAAGAGATAGTTTGTGAAAAGTCTGCTGTTCTGTTTTATCATTATCATGGGGCTGGGCTGTCTGATTTTACAAGAGATAGTTTTCGGCCGTGAAAGGTACTGTGAAGGGGAGTAGTAGGGAAAGCGTCTTTACGGTCAAATTCGCCTCACTACGCATGCGCAGAACTTGGATTTGGGGTTGTATAGGGGGGTGTTCGCATGCGTGATTGAGGCGGAATGAGGCGGGTCACCAAAGGTCAATGAGTACATAGTTCCGGCAGAAAAAAAAAAGTTCGGGCAAAAAAAAAAAAAAAAATGTATTCATCCGCGGTGATGCGGTTTGGTCGCGGTTTTGGCGGTGATTCGGTCTCGGGAAAAAGCTTCCGCGGAGAAAAAGTAGTCCCTAGATAAAATGGTCCGATGGGGTCGAGTGAGGTATCAAAGTGAAGCTTATGTGAAGGGGCATCTAATGAGCTGGGTGTGGGGTTGAACTATCGGCCTTCTGCGCATGCGCGGTGGCCGAAGGGTATGAAAATAGCCGTGTTGGAGCTAGGGAAGCCCCTAAGGGTCCGATGGGGTCGAGTGAAGTATCAAAGTGAAGCTCATGTGAAGGGGCATCTAATGGGCTGGATGTGGGGTTGACATATCGGCATTCTGCGCATGCGCGGTGGCCCAAGGGCATGAAAATAGCCTTTTTGGAGCTAGGGGAGCCCCTAATGGTCCAATGGGATCGAGTGAGGTATCAAAGTGAAGCATTCATGAAGGGGCATCTGATGGACTGGGTGTGGGGTTGAATTAGGGTCATTCTGCGCATGCGCGGTGGCCGAAGGGTATGAAAATAGACGTTTTGGTATCTAGGGAAGCCCCTAATGGACCAATGGGGTCGAGTGAGGTATCGATGTGAAGCTTATGTGAAGGGGCATCTGATGGACTGGGTGTGGGGTTAAATTATGGTCATTCTGCGCATGCGCGGTGGCCGAAGGGTATGAAAATAGACGTTTTGGCATCTAGGGAAGCCCCTAATGGACCAATGGGGTCGAGTGAGGTATCGATGTGAAGCATTCGTGAAGGGGCATCTGATGGGCTGGGTGTGGGTTAAATTAGGGTCATTCTGGGCATGCGCGGTGGCCCAAGGGTATGGAAATAGACGTGTTGGAGCTAGGGGAGCCCCTAATGGTCCAATGGGGTCGAGTGAGATATCAACGTGAAGCCTAGGTGAAGAGGCATTCAGGCAATGGGGTGGGTGCATGTAAAATTTTTCCTGAAAAAAACCGGAAAACGGACTTTATCGAAAAACCTGGGAAAATGCCTATATGGGGTATGGGTGGTATATAGGTCGCCGGGCTTAACGGGGCTCGCCTGTCAATAGAGTTATCTCCCCCTAGTTCCAGGGTGGGTGTATGTAAAAAATTCCTGAAAAAGTACGGAATACGGACTTTATTCTAAATTACGGGAAAATGCCTATATGGGGTATGGGAGGTATAGGACCATCCTGGGAAACCTACTTCTCGACATTTGCGGTATAGGTTGTGGGGTCTCATTTTCTTAGTCTCGTCAAGACAAACATGATAAGAAGTGTCCCGGAGCGAATCGGTGAAATTTTTGAAAAAGTACGATATAGCCTCATATAGTCCCATACTGAGGGTATAGGATCAATGTTTGTCCCCTGGGAAACGTACTTCTATACATTTGCGGTAGGGTTGTGGGGTCTCGTTTTACTCGTCTCGTCATTTAGAACATGATAAGAAGTGTCCCCGTGCGAATCGGTGAAATTTTTGAAAAAAAGTCACCGAACCTCATATAGTCCCATAGTGGGGTATAGGATCAATGTTTGTCCCCCTGGGAAACGTACTTCTATACATTTGCGGTAGGGTTGTGGGGTCTCGTTTTACTCGTCTCGTCATTTAGAACACGATAGGAAGTGTTGCGGAGCGAATCGGTGAATTTTTTGAAAAAAGTCACCGAGGCCTGGGTAGGCCCATAGGCCTATACTGCATGGCTATGGGTGTATAGGGCCATACGGGGTGGACATGTTGGAGTCTAGGTGAGTCCCTAATGGTTCAATGGGGTCGAGTGAGGTCTTATTTTGAAGCTCTCGTGGAGGAGCACTTGACTACACTAATGGTTCGTCCGTGTTCAATAGTCTGCGCATGCGCAGTCTGGCCGTAGTATAGAAACAGGCATTTTGGGTGCTATGTAGGGGTGTGTTTGGGATAGAGATGGGCTATTCACGGTTCGAATGGGTCGTGTGAGGTGTCAAAGTGAAGCTTGTGTGAGGTAGAGTCAGAATGGTGTGTTTTTGCATGAAAGTCGCGTTAATCTGCGCATGCGCAGTTGGTTGTAGTAAGTAAAGTGGTCATTTTGGGGCAGTACATGAAGGTATTTGGATCGAGATGGGCTATTCACGGTTCGAATGCGTCCTGGAAGGTGTCATCTTGTAGTTCTCGGGATGTACATTCCGATTTGAGGGATGTTCGCGTCATCTGTGACGTCATCGGTGACGTCATCGGTACGAGTAGTAGCGAAAGTGGACATTTTCGGGCAGTACATGAAGGTATTTGGGGTCGAGATGGGCTATTCACGGTTCGAATGGGTCGTGTGAGGTGTCAAAGTGAAGCTTGTGTGGGGTAGAGTCAGAATGATGTGTTTTTGAATGAAAGTCGCGTTATACTGCGCATGCGCAGTTGGTTGTAGTAAGTAAAGTGGCCATTTTGGGGCATTACATGAAGGTGTTTGGGGTCGAGATGGGCTATTCACGGTTCGAATGCGTCCTGGAAGGTGTCATCTTGTAGTTCTCGGGGTGTACATTCCGATTTGAGGGATGCCCGCGTCATCTGTGACGTCATCGGTACGAGTAGTAGCGAAAGTGGACATTTTCGGGCAGTACATGAAGGTATTTGGGGTCGAGATGGGCTATTCACGGTTCGATAGAGTCAGAATGGTGTGTTTTTGAATGAAAGTCGCGTTAATCTGCGCATGCGCAGTTGGTTGTAGTAAGTAAAGTGGTCATTTTGGGGCAGTACATGAAGGTATTTGGGGTCGAGATGAGCTATTCACGGTTCGAATGCGTCCTGGAAGGTGTCATCTTGTAGTTCTCGGGGTGTACATTCCGATTGGAGGGTTGTCTGCGTCATCTGTGACGTCATCGGTGACGTCATTGGTACGAGTAGTAGCGAAAGTGGACATTTTCGGGCAGTACATGAAGGTATTTGGGGTCGAGATGGACTATTCACGGTTCGAATGGGTCGTGTGAGGTGTCAAAGTGAAGCTTGTGTGGGGTAGAGTCAGAATGGTGTGTTTTTGAATGAAAGTCGTGTTAATCTGCGCACGCGCAGTTGGTTGTAGTAAGTAAAGTGGCCATTTTGGGGCAGTACATGAAGGTATTTGGGGTCGAGATGGGCTATTCACGGTTCGAATGCGTCCTGGAAGGTGTCATCTTGTAGTTCTCGGGGTGTACATTCCGATTTGAGGCATGTCCGCGTCATCTGTGACGTCATCGGTGACGTCATCGGTACCGCGTCATCTGTGACGTCATCGGTGACGTCATTGGTACGAGTAGTAGCGAAAGTGAACATTTTCGGGCAGTACATGAAGGTATTTGGGGTCGAGATGGGCTATTCACGGTTCGAATGCGTCCTTGAAGGTGTCATCTTGTAGTTCTCGGGGTGTACATTCCGATTTGAGGGATGTCCGCGTCATCTGTGACGTCATTGATGACGTCATCGGTACGAGTAGTAGCGAAAATGGACATTTTGTGGGTGCGTGAGGGTGAGTTTGGTGTAGAGATGCACCATCCTTAGTCCGAATGCGTCGTGTGAGGTGTCATTTTGTAGCTCTCGGGGTGTACATTCCGAATTGAGGCATGTCCGAAGCATCTGTGACGTTATCGATGACGTCATCAGTGGGAGTATTAGCGAAAGTGAGCCTTTTGGGGCAGTGCAGGAAGGTATTTGGTGTAGAGATGGACCATCCGCGTTGCAAATGCGTCGTGTGGGGTATCATGTTGTAGCTCTCGGAGTATAGACCCTGATTTCAGGGATATTTATAGCATCTGTGACGTCTTGGTGACGTCATTAGTACAAGTTGTAGCGAAAGTGGGCCTTAACACTCTAACATAACGCCATGATATAGACCAGAGAGAGAACAACAACAACAACAAGGATGACACATGAGAGAACAACAACAACAAGAAGTTTTTTTCATATATTTTATTTTCCCCAATGTTACATCACACCCACGCTGGGGGAGCCGCGCTGGGTATATTTACAATTCAAGAAGATTCTTATCCAATCAGAGGCCACCATTTGCATGTTTCATATTCGTTCCTGTCCGTTAGATGTATTCTTGTCCAATCAGAAGTCTCCATTTCAGAAAGTGCCATCTGAACCGTTTATTCTAATCAGCGTCGGGCAGGCCAGGATACCGTTGAGGCAACATATCCTCAGATAGTTGTTTGCGCATTCTGAGTATCTATCAGTGCATGGGTGAATACTTTCATCCGATGGAGGTGGTGGTCAGTTTAAGCACGAAGAACGCAACATTGGTCATTATCTCCACTATCCACTTGGTGTTACAATTCAAGAAGACTTGTCCAATCAGAGGCTACCATTTGCATCTGTCATATTCGTTCCTGTCCGTTAGATGTATTCTTGTCCAATCAGAAGTCTTCACTTCAGAAAGTTCCATCTTCGGCCATGTTCGCTCTGAACCGTTTATTCTAATTACCGTCGGTCAGGCCAGGATACCGTTGAGGCAACATATCCTCAGATAGTTGTTTGCGCATTCTGAGAATCTATCAGTGCCTGGGTGAATACTTTCATCCGATGGGTTGGTCGGTCAGCTTGGTCACGAAGAACGTTACATTGGTTACCCTCTCCACTTTCCACTTGGTGTTGGGGCGTTGTTGTTGGGCCCATTCCAAGGGATCCACGTTGGCCAGGTTCTCCAGCATCGTCTCTAGCGACGCCCGGTTAATGATGGTAAACGGTTGGTCAAATACCCGGATGTTACTGCTCGGGTAAAAGTATCGGACTTGATCTGTCTCCTTATGCTGCAGCACATAACCAAACGCCAGATTTAATTTGAAGGACGCTGCTTGGTCATTGAAGATGGCTTCCACGTAGCTGCGTAGACGGGTGAGGTCGGTCAGTCGAAAATTGTAGATATCTTGAATAGGGCGATGACGGTGGAAACAGTGCCGTATCATGGTCCAATGGCGCCGATAGATGTCACTCACTGGATGGGCGCCCTGTAAGAGATCGCTAGGAACATTTATGGGCTCGTCCAGAAAATGTTCGATGTTGTCAGGCGTATGACTCGAAACCATAACGGAGGGGTCCGGCTGGATATCCAGGCCCTCCTGGACCGTGGGTATAGGTAGGCTCTTCGTCATCGCATCACCAGTGGCGTTCGTCTCTCCGGGTTCATCTTCACTGGGTCTGACCTTCCGCGGATCCTCTTTAGTGGAAAGTTGTCGCCCAAACCGTAGAGACGGGGCATGCCTCAAACGTTGGTGCTGTCTAAACCGACTGGGTCGTTTGAAGAGTCGACCACAATCATTACATAGTACCGTCGCACCCGCGTGAAGTACCCTCTCATGACGCAGTAAATGATCCTCCCGATTGAATGACCGTGCGCAGATTATACAAGTATACCGAGCATCGTTGTGGATGGAGGCCTCGTGGCGTCGTAACTTATCTAGACGAGTAAACAGCTTCTGGCAAGTTGTGCAAGTGAACATCTTGGTGGTTGACAGAGTGTCTGATGAAACGTCCAGGCCGCTTCCCCTTTATAGCACGCTAGCTGGTGATCTACTTTTAGCACACTCAGTTCAACTATCCCCAAGTCGAGGGCCGAGCCGTGACATCTTCGGTAACATCCGTGT
This sequence comes from Hanleya hanleyi, assembly GCA_036873755.1. Lineage (NCBI taxonomy): Eukaryota > Metazoa > Mollusca > Polyplacophora > Lepidopleurida > Hanleyidae > Hanleya > Hanleya hanleyi. The sequence goes on along the minus strand of JAVTVY010006671.1, from coordinate 2,828 downwards.
CTCTTCGGTCACCTCCGTACCGTCAACGATCAACATGTAGACATATAGAGTATGTACGGTATGTTATGGTATTCATCAGTGCATGAGTGACGCATTCAGCCGATGGGAGTGGTCGGTCAGCTTGGTAACGAAAAACGTAACATTGGTCACACTCTCCACTGTCCACTTGGTGTTGGGGCGTTGTTGTTGGGCCCATTCCAAGGGATCCACGGTGTCCAGTTTCTCCAGCATCGTCTCTAGCGACACTCGGCTAATGATGGTAAATGGTTGGTCAAATACCCGGATGTTACTGCTCGGGTAAAAATATCGGACTTGGACTGTCTCTTTATGCTGCAGCACATAACCAAACACCAGATTCAATTTGAAGGCCGTAGTTTGATCTTTGAAGATGGCTTCTACGTAGCTACGTAGACGGGGGAGGTCGGTCAGTCGGAAATTGTAGATATCTTGAATAGGGCGATGACGGTAGAAACAGTGCCGGATCATGGGCCAATGGCGCCGATAAATGTCACTCACTGGATGGTCTTCGTGTAACAGATCGCTGGGAACATTTATGGCTTCGTCCACGAAGTGTACTTTGCCCTCCACGTCGTACAAAATCTGGCCCAGGGTCTTGTCGTCGGAATTTGACTGTTGAATTAGGGCGACATCATCATCGGCCCTCGTGCGATGGGTGGGAGTTCCCCCTGTTTCGATATTGATGCCTACGGGCTCTTCTATCTGCAAACGTGGCTGCGGAACAGGGTGCCGTGTGCGTTGGTGTCGCAGCAACTGACTGGTCAGTTTGAAAAGCCGACCACATTCTTCGCATGGACGCTTGGGTACTTCATGGCGCGCACGTGTGTGGCGCTGTAAATGATCCGGGCGCTGAAACGACAGTGTACATATCGTACAGTTATACCGGGCGGTTCCTTCGTGCTTGGTAGCCTCATGGCGGCGCAAGTCATGCAGACGAGTGAATGATTTCGAACACGTAGTACAAGTGAACATCTTGGTGGTTGACAGAGTGTCTGATGAAACGGCCAGACCGCTTCCCTTTTATAGCACGCTAGCTGATATCATGTTCGGGCACTTCCGTGTCTCTTCGGATGTAAAAGTCCCCGGGTGTAAAAGTGCCCGAATGTTTAATGAGGGTTGTGGATGTGGGAGGTGGGTTTCAAAATGGCGGACAACTTGTTGGCCACCATTTTGAAAATATGCAAATGAGGGTTGTGGATGTGGGAGGTGGGTTTCAAAATGGCGGACAACAACAGGCCACCATTTTGAAACCCACCTCCCACATCTTTCAAAATGGCGGCCGAGTGTCGCTAGAGACGATGGTGGAGAAACTGGACACCGTGGATCCCTTGGAATGGGCCCAACAACAACGCCCCAACACAAAGTGGACAGTGGAGAGTGTGACCAATGTTACGTTTTTCGTTACCAAGCTGACCGACCACTCCCAGCGGCTGAATGCGTCACTCATGCACTGATGAATACCATAACATGCCGTACATACTCTATATGTCTACATGTTGATCGTTGACGGTACGGAGGTGACCGAAGAGACACGGATGTTACCGGAGATGTCAAGGCTCGGCCCTCGACTTGGGGATAGTTGAACTGAGTGTGCTAAAAATAGATCACCAGCTAGCGTGCTATAAAAGGGAAGCGGCCTGGACGTTTCATCAGACACTCTGTCAACCACCAAGATGTTCACTTGCACAACTTGCCAGAAGCTGTTTACTCGTCTAGATAGTTTACGACGCCACGAGGCCTCCATCCACAACGATGCTCGGTATACTTGTACAACCTGCGCACGGTCATTCAATCGGGAGGATGATTTACTGCGTCATGAGAGGGTACTTCACGCGGGTGCGACGGTACTATGTAATGATTGTGGTCGACTCTTCAAACGACCCAGTCGGTTTAGACAGCACCAACGTTTGAGGCATGCCCCGTCTCTACGGTTTGGGCGACAACTTTCCACTAAAGAGGATCCGCGGAAGGTCCGACCCAGTGAAGATGAACCCGGAGAGACGAACGCCACTGGTGATGCGATGACGAAGAGCCTGCCTATACCCACGGTCCAGGAGGGCCTGGATATCCAGCCGGACCCCTCCGTTACGGTTTCGAGTCATACGCCTGATAACATCGAACATTTTCTGGACGAGCCCATAAATGTTCCTAGCGATCTCTTACAGGGTGCCCATCCAGTGAGTGACATCTATCGGCGCCATTGGACCATGATACGGCACTGTTTCTACCGTCATCGCCCTATTCAAGATATCTACAATTTTCGACTGACCGACCTCGCCCGTCTAGGCAGCTACGTGGAAGCCATCTTCAATGACCAAGCAACGTCCTTCAAATTAAATCTGGCGTTTGGTTATGTGCTACAGCATAAGGAGACAGATCAAGTCCGATACTTTTACCCGAGCAGTAACATCCGGGTATTTGACCAACCGTTTACCATCATTAACCGGGCGTCGCTAGAGACGATGCTGGAGAACCTGGCCAACGTGGATCCCTTGAAATGGGCCCAACAACAACGCCCCAACACCAAGTGGAAAGTGGAGAGGGTAACCAATGTTACGTTCTTCGTGACCAAGCTGACCGACCAACCCATCGGATGAAAGTATTCACCCAGGCACTGATAGATTCTCAGAATGCGCAAACAACTATCTAAGGATATGTTGCCTCAACGGTATCCTGGCCTGACCGACGGTGATTAGAATAAACGGTTCAGAGCGAACATGGCCGAAGATGGAACTTTCTGAAATGAAGACTTCTGATTGGACAAGAATACATCTAACAGACAGGAACGAATATGACAGATGCAAATGGTG
>JAVTVY010006670.1:0-37510 GCA_036873755.1 Hanleya hanleyi | reverse complement strand
TTCTCTACCAAATACAAGGCCAAGGATCTGACACAGAATGTGGAACATGTCTTCAGAGTTCTCGCTGTCAATGAGATCGGGATGAGCGGACCAGCCATGGCTGAACCCGTCACTCCCAAGAAACCTCTCGGTATGTAGCCCCCATTATTAACCAGGATTGTGCTGTCGGGACTGTGATGGAACATTGTAAATTTATCTGAGATTGTAACATGCTCAAAATTAATTATTTAAATATCAACTTTTGTTATACAGTGAAACTTGTGTAAACCGCCATTTTTGGGCCAGATAATAGTGTCGGTTTTGACAGGTTTCTGGTTGATCAAGGTTCAAAATACTTTAAATTTAAGTATAAAGACCCCTGTTTCTGCTGACATTTTTCAGGTTGGTCAGTGTACCCAGGTGTCGATATTCAGAGGTTTCTCTGTAGATTGAATGGGTGTGTGATGGTGGAAAATGAATTCCGAATTGTATTAGTAGTTGTAGCAATGGACATGGCTTGCTCTATTTTGAAAGAAATATAAACTTAAAACGGGCACATCATTATTCAATATTATAGTAGATGAAATCAGACAGAATTGTGAAGTTATTTTTGTTTTATCTGACAAAATGTCAATACAGCAATTTTGATTGTATGTAAATGTTATTCCCAAGAATCATTAGATTACATTATCATGTTAAACCTATTCCTAAATGTAGCCGTTTTAATTCATATTTCAACAGAAAAACCTAGCAAACCAGTTGGACCAATCCAAGTTGTGGATGTCCAGAAAGAGAACATAACCATTCAATGGCAACCGCCAAAACAAGATGGCGGCTCTCCTCTAACGTCCTACGTCTTGGAGAAGCGGGATGCCAAGAGAACCATTTGGAACAAAGTGGACCGTATTGGACCCAATGAGACCAAATACTGCTTCGACGGCCTCCTGGAGGGCCGTGAATACTACCTCCGCGTCTTCGCAGAGAACAAAGTTGGTCTGAGTGAACCCTTGGAATCTTCAAGCCACACCAAGGCCAAGAGTCTCTTTGGTGAGTAGCTCAGAGAGGGGGATAGGAAAATGCACTCTGTCCATCCATCACGCCATATGCTCATGCACCGAGCAGGAAAACTTCAAAAGCTTTCAATTATTTGTCAATTATTAAGTTACTCCAAAGTTGGTATTTCAGGCCCGACCGAAATGAAATCAGCATCGCTAGTCTCGGACCACCTGGCCGGATGTCAATACTTGTAATGTGCAGTCTTCGGGGGGCTGGTCTGACCTGACGTCACAATCAAGGAAAGATACGAGATGCCAGTTTGCAAGTCGGAATTGAGCTGGGCTTGGGGTACCAGCTTTTGAAAAGCTTCTAGTATTATTCAGCCTATATAAAATATAGACGGAAGAATCTAAAAGCCTTTGCATTTCACCTTTAATACCAGACAACGATAGTCCTCTCATTTGCAAATTGTCCGGTAATGACTTGGTCAGTCAGTCCAACCGAATCCTTTCGTTAACAAAGTAAGAAGAACCGTTGACATTAAAACATTGATTTTTGGCATGTACGTGCATTAGGAGACTGTTACCAGCAAGTTCTGAGCTGACCTACTTTTGATGAAAGTTAGGGACTAATCCAGACATTTTGGGGGGGGGGGGGGCCCACCGGTCGACTACCGCGAAACCGGAAACCCGCAAAACCGGAAGAAAACATTCTGCGCAAAACCAATGCGCAATGGGCTTAAACCATGCTAAAATGGTGGCCCGCATGGATTTCGTTAAGAAACACAGTGCGAGTGTGAAAATTTACTCTCCACCTGTTGTACACAAGGAATAATCAATTATTTCTTCGATAAATAAAAGTACATTAGATTGATTTTTAGCCTCCTACGACCATGGAAATGGTCAGTCTTAGGTCAAGGTACACACTTAAATCATATCTAACCCTACTTCGTATAGGTCCTGTGACGTTAACCAATTAGAGAGCATTTCGAACAGAAGCCTCTATTTTCTACAATTCTTTCAAGATCAACACATTGCTCATTTAACTGTGCCGCAGTAAGGGATTGAGAATGTTACTCTCTCTCTCTGTAGAGCGGCAAGTAGTATATAAACAGCAAATTGACGCGTTTTTAGGGGCAGATCACTCTGTTTGAACAATTCCTGGTTATCTCCCCTGATTTGCACATTTCGGCCCCTAAACGCGCGCCAATTTGCTGTTTTACAACTGTTTATCTAATTGAAGTTACTATGACGTAACATTCGGTCACGTGACATCCGGGTCACAGGTCACATCCGGGTCAAAGGTCGCTTCCGGTCACGTGACGGCCCAGCGCGGGAGGGGGTCGTAGCTGCCTTTACACCAATTTGCAATTGATCTAAAAAAATTGCCACCAAAAAATACATGTATACATGGGAAGTAAGACTTATAGGAATAAAGATAACCTATAGGTGTTGTACGCTGTTATTATTACGAGTCTATGACCAGTGCGAGCACAGGATCGAGCGTGTCATGTCCAGTATGTCTCCGCCAATTGTGAACAAACAAAATGGCGGCGCTTGCTCTGGAAAATCCCCTTTTGGCATCGATCGTGCTACCATCTGGATGTAAGGAAGACAACTCTGACTAGGCGAAACCTCTGTGGGCCGAATTCCTGGTGATCTCCCTTGATTCGAACAGTTACATGTTAATAATCTATACGGAGAATGCATATATGGGATAGGGGTGGTCATTTTTTTCTTGCAGATTTTACGATGGGGTGTGGCATCTTGTTTTCTTCGTCTCGCGATGTAGGACACGATGAAAGGGGTCTCGAAGCCATGCGGTGAAATGTATTGAAAAGATCAGGTAGGTCTGGCCATGTTAGGTCCATACTGGCGGAGTGGACAATGTTGGTCCCACTGGGAAACCCAATCATGGACATTTGCGGTATGGGTTGTGGCCCCTTGTTTTCTTCATCTCGAGCTGTAGAACACTATGGGAGGGGTCTGGAGGCCATGCGTTGAATTTTTTTTAAAAGTGACTGTGCGCATGCGCACTGGGCAAGTGGGTTGGACGTTTTGGGGTCTAGGTGGACCACTAGTGGTCCGATTGGGTCGTCTGAGGTATCGGTTTGAAGCATTCTTGGCGGAACGTCGAACTGAATGGATGTGCATGAGGTGGACGTAAGGCTACGGCGCGCATGCCCATACGGGTATTGTGTGAAAATGGCATTGAAAGGGACGTTTTGAGGTCGAGATGGGTCAATATTGATCCGAATGGGTCGTGGGAAGTATCAGTTTGAAGCTCTCGTACGGTAGCGTCCGACTGGCCTAGTGTGTCGTCCGTTTTCATGATTCTGCACATGCGTAATCTGGCCGTAGTATAGAAAGAAGGCATTTTGGGGTTCGTGGGAGTCTGTTGAGTGATTGATCGACCATCAGTGGTCCGAATGGACCGTGTGTGGTGTCATCTCGAAGCTCTTGTAGTGTAGACCACGACTGGACGTCATTGGTGACGTCATCAGTACGAGTAGTAGCGAAATCGGGCGTTTTGGGGGTGCGTGGGGTGTGTTTGAGCGATTGAAGGACCATTATTGGTCCGAAGCTTTCGTGGTATAGACCACGACTTGAAGGATGCTCACGTCATCTGTGACGTCATCTGTAGGAGTAGTAGCCAAAGTGGGCATTTTTGGGGTGTGGAGAAAGGTGTTTGGGATAGAGATGGCCCATCCGTGGTCCGAATGGATCGTGTGGGGTGTCAAATTGAAGCTCTCGTGGTGTAGATCACAACTCTAGGGATTTCCACGTCGTCTGTGACATCGTAGGTGACGTCATTAGTCGGAGTAGTAGCCAAAGTGGGCATTTTGGGGGTGTGAAGGAAGGTGTTTGGGAGAGATGGACCATCCGTGGTCCAAATGGCCCGTGAGGCGTGCCCAACGCTCGGCAACGCCCGGTGGTGGGGGTGGTGTGTGTGTGTGTGTGTGTGGTGGTGGTGATGGTGGTGGAGGTGGTAGTAGTAACGGTGTGTGGTGGTGGTGGTGGTGGTCGCCGTGGTGGTAGTGGTGAATGCATATATATCGGGATTAACACGTGTCCCTCATCAGTTCGGGACGACGAATGGTATGGTATTTATTGCTCAGATCTTCGCCTGCTATTGCTATGCCTATATCTTCCGTATGAGATTCCATTTGCAGAATAAAAGTTATCTCCCCTTAGGGAGCTCAGTCGGGTTACTTTGCTCCATGTGCTCGCATGAAAACCTCCTCTTTCTTCCTGCATCTGCTCGCATGTAGTTGTGTTTTGAAGGAGTTCCTGTTATTGCTAGTTTGATACGTAACCCAGGGTTATTTTCTGAAGCTAACCACTTGCAGTTTATTTGGATCACAATATCTGATTTTACAGTGCCTGAAAATTCTAAATCTTGCCGTTCTTGTCGGCATTCTTGGTCTGTTTTGGATTCCCATTCGACCTGCTTCTAGTGCAAAGGACATCTTTGTTATCGGCAGGCCACATGTCTGGAGTGCCTGAACTGGGACGACGCTACCTGGAAGAATTATGCCCAGGCTAGGCGTGCGATCTTGTTACGGGCTTCTGCGGATATTAATTTATCTGCCGACGAGAGACATCAAAATGAAATTGCTCTCATCGGGGATTTTAAATTTATTGCAGATCTTCCTAGTTCATGTCTGGAAGTATCTCATCTTCTCAGCCCTACCATGTCACTTTCTTCGTCTATTAGAGTTCCCCCTAGTGGTATAGCTAGACAGGTGGAAATTGACAAAATTCCAGACAGTCTGGGTCGTGGTGATAAGAACTCGTCTGGCGACTTGGGGACTAAATCCAGGTCTGGCTCTTTGTTTGGGACAACAAAGGATCCTGTCTCCAAGTGGCGACCGGCCTTTTCTGAGCGATCTTTTGTTATCGGCGAACAAAAGATTTCAGCTTCGCGGGTTTTGTCTTCATCCAATCTATTGTCTGGTGTCCGTTCACAGTCTAGTACTATGATAAAGAAAAAGTTGCAACCGATTTCGACTTCGACTCTGCGATTCAGATGTCGGCTTTCTTCTACATCTGTTTCGTCCAAACACAGCTGTTTCGTCCACTGCGACTATTCGAGTTTCCGATTTACATCAACCTATGGTTTCAACCTCAGTTGATTTCTTATAACGTCGTTCTTATACGCCACAACGTCGTTCCCGTTCACCTAAACGACGTTCTCGTACTCCACAACGCCGTACGCCACAACGTCGTTCTCATACACATGTACGTCGTTCTCGTACGCCACAACGCCGTTCCCGTACGTCGGCAGGTCGTTCTCATACACCTGTTCGTCGTTCCCGTACGCCTGGTTCACCACGTCGTTCTTTTACATCTCCTTATCGAGGTCGTCAAGATCGACATTCCCGGACACCATTTCTAGATCATCCTCTTGATCGTTTGTTGTCTGCTTCTCAGCGAGGAGCTGTTCTCAACTGTTCTCCTGAACGTCGCTCGACTTCGTCGTCTTTGTCTTGTAGTCGAGATTCTTCGCCTTCTTCTGACAAACCCGTAGATGCGTCTTCGTTATCGTTTGCAGACAAGATGGTGGATCTTTTGGCTCTCGTTCCTGAGATGCCCGAACCTACTACTACTGCTGTCTCTTCATCTTTCGTTCTAGAGTTAAGTGTGCGACAGCGGCTTCTTCCGCCATTTCGTCCGATTCGCTGGCGACGTCCTTTGCTTGTGCACCGTCTCCGGCTTGGGCGTCTAATTGTGTTGTCTTTGATCGTTTGCTGGAGAATGACAAGTTTAAGAAACCCACATTTTCGTCTTACCAACTCCATGATGGCGTTCTTCCAGACAAACCCCCTAAACGTGATCGAGATTTGGATCAAGTTTTGAAGATTTCTAAATCGTCTTCCCTTGAGTTTCCCATCAAACTTGTTGATAATCTTCTGGAGATGTTGCTTGCCATTCATCGTATTACGTCGTACACCGACTGGTTTCTATTTGCTACATCTCGTTTTACATTAGATCCTGCCATACTTCGACCTGATGGTTCGGCTCTTTTGTCTCCTGGTCGCCTCAACTACTTACGGGGGTTTTTATTGATACACTGAACAAGTGGAATCGTCATGTCATCGAGGCAGGCGCTTTTTCTTATGTCTCGCTTCATCAAGCACAGCGAAGAGCATTGCTTCGTGACACCAAGTTCCGGTTTTTTGTTAAAAACCAACTGTTGCATCAGCCGTTAACTTCTAAGTTTGTCTTCAACACCACAATCGAGTGTCATGCCTGGTATTCGTGAGGAGAGGACTTCTAGACTCCTTTCCGCAGCGGCTCGCCGAAGGGCGGTTGTTCTCTCCGGGTACTCCGGCTTTCTCCACCAACCAAACTGTCTGTCACCATATGAGTGAAACAAACTTGAGTGTGACATTAAGCCAAATTCCCTCCCTCCCTCCGCAGCGGCTCGGCGTCCAGTGTTTTCCTTTGAGCGGAGGTCAAATCGGAATGAAGCATCCAGGACTACCCAGCGAGAGGATTTTCCACCTGGTAATTTTCGTCCCTTCGATAATTCTTCACGTTCCCGTGGTCGACGTGCCACGCGTGGGAAGTCTTTCAGGGGGAGAGGTGCTTCCAACAAGTGACTATCTGCATTCCATCTCCCGTCTCCTTTCAGTCATCAGGTCGTCGACCTCCGTTTGCAACACTTCTGGGAGAATTGGCAGCTCATTACAGACGTCTGGGTTCTCGAGACATTAAGAAATAGATTCCTCTTCGACTTCCAGTCCCAACCCTGGACTCATCTCTCGACCTCGTCCTTTACTTCTGCCAGTTACCACAGGACACGTTCAGACACTTCTTTCTCTGTCGCCACGTTCATCTCCTAGGGTGCGATCAGAGAGTTGCCTCAAGCCGAGGACAGCGTCGGTTTCTACAGTCTTGTCTTCCTTGTTCCGAAGAAATATTCCGATCAAAAGCGTATGATCATCGACCTCAGGCGGCTCTACGAACTTTACCTGTCACCATTTCAAGATGACGTCAGTTTCATCGATCCGGGCTCGCGTACATCACCGGGATTGGTTGACCTCCATCGATTTGCAAGATGCATATCTCCATATACCCATTCATTCTCGCCATCGGCGTTTCCTAGGATTTACCATCGACGGTTGTTAGTTCGAGTGGCAAGTCCTCCCGTTCGGAGTCAACATCGCCCCATGGCTTTTCACCCGTATCATTCTCCAGTCATGGCGTTTCTCCATCTTCGGGGCATTCATATCAAGGTTTCCATAGACGACTTCCTCATGTGGGCGGCGGACAAGTCTCTTCTCTACGGTCAGATCCGGTTCACCCTGCTCATTCTGCAACATGTCGGGTTCATTCCTCGCTCTCAGAAGTCAGAGCTGGTTCCAGCACAACTTCTTCGTTACATCGGGGCAGTTTTCGACACTCCCCATCAACTGGTACGTCCCCCGGAAGACCGCTGGACCAAAATTCAGACGTTGGTACTAAGGTTTTTGTCATCAACTTCTCAGCCTCTTCAGCTTGGGCAAAGCCTTCTAGGGCTACTCACATCCACGCAGGACCTTACTCATTACGGACGTCTCCAAGTTCGGCCACTGCAGTACCATCTGTCTCCTTATCTTCTGACTTCATCCCTCAATCCTTCATTGCCCGTGTTGACGTTTCTACATCTGATTTGGTGGCAGTCCCGCCACAATGGCATGCGGGAAGTTCCGCTCCGACCTCCGACTCCGGATCACCATCTCTACACCGATGCTTCCGAGACCGGGTGGGGAGCCCATCTGGACGACCTAGAGGTGTCCGGCAGATGCTCGATGTTGGATGCCATACTTCATATCAACCTTCTGGAGATGAAGGCAGTCATCCTAGCAGTTCAGTATTGGAGTTGTCTCGCGAATTCGTCCCTTCTCATCACAACGGACAACTCTACTGGTGTGGGATCTTTTCGATTGGGCTCTGATACATCACTGCCATCTCACTGCTCGCCATGTTCCGGGTCGGCTCAATGTCTTAGCGGATCGCCTTTCTCGTCCCGACACCGTGCTTCAGACCGAATGGCAGCTTCATCCGGAGGTCTTCCATCGCATCACCAGCATTTGGGAGTCCCCCTCGATCGACCTGTTAGCGATGAGGAACAATGCACAGCTCACCCTCTTCGTCAGCCTGATTCTGGACCCTTGAGCCTTCGCCATCGATGCTCTATCGATCAGCTGGGACTACTTCCTTGCATATGCCTTCCCTCCCATTGCCCTGCCTCAGGAAGTTCTTCAGGGTGCATTCCAGGGATTCTTCCATTCGGCATGGAATAGACTATGAGTTCGTTTTTCGGCCACCAATTATCGTAAAGTTTTCAACCTAAATCACTTATATGTATATATTTTCTGAAAGAGCCTGACTAAAATATCATTTTAACACATAGCACTGCTATGTTATAAAACAATTAATCTCGAACATTCCATTCCAGGCTTGCTTCATTTTTCTTAGAAAACCCTTAAAATGTCGAAATATGGTCAAATTCGGCTCAATTTCCAGAAAAATCTGTAATAGCGATTTCAATTAAACTTCTTACTCACCTTTCCCGGTCCAGTCTCAACTTAAAAAGTCGAAAAAAAGTGGGGGTCAACCTGCCAGTTTTTTTGTCAGATTTTCTTCCCGTAAATGAGTCAAGATTTTTAGGCACACCCAAGGGGCATAACTGAGGTAGGACAAAATTTACTCCATGATCCCGATCAGCGTGTAAGCGAAGCCAGCCATCGATTTGTACGTGCTCGTTTGCAGCGTTGATAATGCTGAATAGGATGGTATTATAGATATAAGCTATTAAGAAGGCAAGAAGAATTATGTAGCAGAGCACGGACAGGCTATCGTATTATGAAACTAGACAGCGGCCATTACTACGAAACTGTGGAGGGCCACCTTAAGGGGCAGGGTGTTTTTTTTGCGAAATTAACTATTCACATTTATCGTGATCTGGGAGTGTTTGGGAGTATCGCGGTATACAACGCTTGCCAGTTATACATATTATTGTGGGAAATCCGATCGATAACTTTCCCCCTACCCCATCTTTGGTTTGATCACTTTTGCCAATTCTAGCAGAGTTTTCGAGTACAACACTCAAAATTAACCTATTTGTTCCTAATAATGGGCATCCATTTGGCAATATGAAGGCCGTGGTTGCTTTTTCGCTTTCCGATGATACCAGGAACGCGGGGAGATACAAATAAGAGATGTTATCAAGTCAAATTATTGGTAAATTTGCACTAAATTTTCGCCTAGATACAGGGGAAATGTTTCAGAAACTTGAGAAATAATTCATAAAACCTCAATAATATACATCCGTTCCATCCTTTTTGGACTGTAAATGGGTTCTATTGTAAAGAAAAGAGTTCTGGCAAATTTATATCATCATGATATGACCGGGTTCAGCCATAATATCAACAGAAATCTCATCAGGGGAAATAACTCCTGTATAGAATACAGTATGCAATAACTTCAATAGTATACTATTGGACACACTGTGGATTATTTTGATCGAACTCCTGGTCTTCTTCCCACCGGATTCCGAAAATAGCGCTTTAGATGCAAATAGGAAGTCAAAATTAAACAATCTGGCGTAATGACACATCTCCGCTTCGTAATGGAGTCTACATTGAGATAATGCATAGAGTCCACTATTATGCCTTAAAGGGTGCACTCCAGGGATTCTTCCATTCGGCATGGAATAGATATGGGTCCGTTTTTCGGCCATCAATTATCGTAAAATTGTCAACCCAAATCACCTATATGTATATATTTTCTGAAAGAGCATGACTAAACTATCATTTTAAGACATAGCACTGCTATGTTATAGAAATATGAATCTCGAACATTCCCTTCCAGGCTTGCTTCATTTTTCTTAGAAAATCCCTTAAAATGTCGAAAAATGGTCAAATTCGGCTCAATTTCCCGAAAAATCTGTAAGAGCGATTTCAGTTAAACTTCTTACTCACCTTCCTCGGTCCAGTCTCAACTTAAAAAGGCAAAACAAAAGTGGGGGTCGACCTGCCAGTTTTTTTTCAGATTTTCTTCCCGTAAATGAGTCAAGATTTCTAGGCACACCCAAGGGGCATAACTGAGGCAGAACAAAGTTTACTCCATGATCCCGATCAGCGTGTCGGCGAAGCCAGCCATCGATTTGTACGTGCTCGTTTGCAGCGTTGATAATGCTGAATAGGATGTTATTATACATATAAGCTATTAAGAAGACAAGAAGAATGATGATGTAGCAGAACACGGGCAGCTATCGTATTATGAAATTAGACAAGGGCCATTACTACGAAACTGTGGAGGGCCACCTCAAAAGATTGCTCAGCACGACTGCGTCATCCTACTCGTGGTTCCGTGGTGGCCTCGTCGTCCGTGGTTTCCGGCTCTGATTCCTCTTCTCACCGCCCCTCCACGACGCCTTCCAGTTTGGCCCAGCCTGTTGCGTCAACCGTACGGGATAATCCATCACAACCCGCGGTGGCTGAACTTGCATGTCTGCAGACTATCCAGAGTGCACTCACAGTCCAAGGGTTTTCAGCAGAAGGTGCAGAGACGATGGTTTCAGCCAATCGATCTTACACATCGCAGCTCTATCAATCTAATTGGGCTTATTTCATCTCGTGGTGCCGAGAACGTGACATCGATCCCGACACTGCCTCTCTTTCCTAAGTAGCTGACCTCCTCCTTCACCTACATCGAGATAGGTTTCAAATCAGCATCATTAAGGGGTACCGGTTAGCTTTGGCTAGGGTTTACGTCTTTCGACCGGCATCGCCTTTAGTCTGAATGACACCATCACTGCTCTCCTACGTGCCTTCGCAGTACAGTCTCGCCGTACTCGACAACTGTTACCGAAGTGGGATATTGGAGTGGTTCTTAGCGCTCTACTTCGTCCATCTTTCGAACCTCTACAGTCAGCCTCTATTAAAGCTGTTTCCTACAAGACTGCTTTCCTGTCGGCCTTCGCTTTGGCTTCTAGAGTATCCGAGCTTCACTCCCTGGGGAGGAAGTCGTTGACCTGGACGGCAGATTGGTGTCGCATCTCTTTCCGTCCCGTTCCAGAGTTCATCGCCAAAAAATGAGGCTGTGCGCCAAGGTCCTTATGCTCAACGTTTGTACTCTATCCCTGCATTAACCGGCTTTGTTTGTGGCCTTGATGACGACATCATGTTATGTCCTGTACGAGCTATGCGTCACGTCGACTGTTATTCCTGTCCCTTCAGCCAGCTGCAATTCGTGACATAACCAAGAATACTGTGGCTTCTTGGTTGAAGCAGACCATTAAGTGGACATATCAACTCGCCCTTGACGCTCCCCCACTTCTGGCCTCTGCTTCTTCTCATGAAATTCGTGCCATCGCTACATCATGGCCTTTATGGAAGAACTTATCATTGGATGACATTGTCCAATCCTGTGCTTGGAGTGCCAATTCAACTGTTACCGACTTCTATCTGAGAGACATGTCAGTACAAGCAGATAGAGTGACCACACTTGAGCCGCTGGTGGCTGCCCAGCATGTGGGCCAGTAGCTTTTTCAAAACAAGGGGGGGGGGGTAACACCGATCGTCGCAGCAATTCAGCAAGTTAGGTATATTCGTGTCAGTAACAAGGGTTAAAGTACTGAGAGTTGGCGTAAGACGGCAATCAAGACTATGGTATAAGGTGGACACCTTGTCTTCGAAAGTTGCCTGGTATGTACATGACCCTTCTTTCCGTTTTGCCGGCCGGGGTTTCCTCGTCGAGTAATATTGTGTGCCACGTCCACGATCACGGTTTCAAAAGGACAAGTAATTAGTGACCACATCCACAATCTGTTACTGGTTTTACTAACAGCGTCTCCGACCCGGGTTCCCTCTGGTTGAGTATTTTGTGTGCCACCTCCGTGATCATTTCAGCGGTTATTCTGCTAAACTACAGGAACTACAACAAGGCCGAGATCCCTACCTCCATCTGTTGGTAGTGTGGCATAGCAATAGCTGGTGGAGATTTGAGCAATAAATATTAAACATTTATAATCAATGTTACTATTTATTATCAAATGAAACCTGCTATTGCTTTGATGCCACACACCCTAACTCTCATTCTACGGCCTTGCATAGACACACGCTACCGGCTGAAGTAGTAAGAAAGAAGAGGTTTTCATGTGAGCACATGGGGCAGAGTAACCTGACTGAGCTCCCTATGAGGAGATAACTTTTATTCTGCAAATGGAATCTCATACGGAAGATATAGGCATAGCAATAGCAGGGTTGATTTGATAATAAATAGGACCATTGATTATAAATGTTTAATTTTTTGTCATGGGGGAGCATCCTTTGTGAGTGCGTGTGTGTGTGTGTATGCGTGAGTGTGTGTGCGTTTGTGCGTGCGCGCGTGTGTGTGGGTGTGTGTGTGTGTGTGTGTGAATATTGTGCTTAGTTAGCCGTCTGTCTTTCAGAAGACAGAGCCATTCTTTTCTGTCGCTGTAAGACAGAACTGTCATTGGCACAGCGTCAGGGTCAATACGGCAAAGACCATTGTGAGGCGAGCCGTCGCTGGTTCCGGCGTGAGTGCTCGAGGTCCATAGCCGGGCATCAAGGATGGCTGTCATAGTCCAGTAGTGGTGGGTGATAGCACACCTCTCCATCGTGTCAGCTCTGTCGAGGACCTGTGTACGGGTTCGACTTCAGCTAGGACCAGGGAGCTTCCCCTTCTCTTGCTGTATGGTCATATCTCCTCCAGTAGATCGTACCCACGCTGGAGGAACCGCGTTGTGCATATTTACAATTCTCGTAGGATCTTGTACAATCGGAATCCGTGGTTTGAGAAAGTTCAATCTTCGGCCGTGTACGACTTTAGGATACGCTTGTTTCTATGGACAGTAATACAGTAATGCCCGCCAATGCCTAGTTTAACGCTTCAATTACAACACATATACGGGAAGTGCGAAGAGGTGAATTAGCCCTGAAGCTCTAATTTTCTGAATATTCCATGAAATTGTCACTAAATCATCGAAATGCAGTGACGCTCGTCAACGCCCGTCTTAACGCCCTATCTAACGCCCTAACGTGCCTAGACCAATCATTCGGCGGGCTGGGGAAGTAACCAATCAGTGCAGCCATAAGGGCATTCACGACGTACGCACCGCTACATGTAAAAGCATGTAACCAAATGTACCACTATATATGACTCATTATGTCCATCATAATCAACGTTGGTCAGGATGGCCGAGTGGTCTAAGGCGTCAGTCTTAAATGCTGGTCCACATGGGTTCGAATTCCACTCCTGACAGGCACCTGTTTCGTTATACTTTGCCATGTTGTAAAACCGTTCTACAAATATAGCACTATATATGAATCATTATGAACACGATAACCAGCGTCAGGATGGCCGAGTGGTCTAAGGCGCCATTCTCAAGATCTATGAAATTGCTTTCCCCGGGGGTATGGGTACACTGGTCTGCACATGCAGGCGTGGGTTTGAATCCCAATCCTGACACACACCATTTTACTGGTCACAATAACCAGCCGTGTGAGGTGGGCAATGCTCGTGGGAGAGTCTGACTATGGTGGTTGCTATTGAAAGTGTGTACACTGTTTGCGTTGTGTATCATCACACGAAGTGACGTCATTACCAGAAGCGACGTCATCATCGGCAGTGACGTCATCGCACGTCTCTGTGTTCAGCTGATGGTGCCACCGATACCCTACGTCGTCGGAAGTGACGTCATCGCCGGAAGGTAGAGCATAAGGTACACCAGGATGTGGGTGTACCACCAGGAGTATGCGCATGCGTGGCATGACGTCCCTTCCGGCGATGACGTCACTTCCGACGATGTAGGGTGTCGGTGGCACCACCAGATGATCACAGAGACGTGCGATGACGACACTTCCGGTGATGACGTCGCTTCCGGTAATGACGTCACTTCCTGTGATGATACACAACGCAAACAGTGTACAAAATTCCAATAACAACCACCATAGTCAGACTCTCCCACAAGGTTGACCACCTCACACGACTGGTTATTGTGACCAGTAGAATGGTGCGTGTCAGGAGTGGGATTCGAACCCACGCCCGCAGGTGCAGACCAGTATACCCATTCCTTTGGGGAAGACAATTTCATAGATCTTGAGACTGGCGCCTTAGACCACTCGGACATCCTGACCAACGCTGGTTATCGTGGTGATTATGATTCATTTACAGTGCTATATTTGTAAAATGATTTTACAACATAGCGAAGTATAACGAAAAAGGTGCGTATCAGAAGTGGGATTCGAACCCACGTCCCACATATGTGGACCAGCACTTAAGACGCCGTACTCGACAACTGTTACCGAAGTGGGATATTGGAGTGGTTCTTAGTGCTCTTCTTCGTCCATCTTTCGAACCTCTACAGTCAGCCTCTATTAAAGCTGTTTCCTACAAGACTGCTTTCCTGTCGGCCTTCGCTTTGGCTTCTAGAGTATCCGAGCTTCACGCCCTGGGGAGGAAGTCGTTGACCTGGACGGCAGATTGGTCTCGCATCTCTTTCCGTCCCGTTCCAGAGTTCATCGCCAAAAATGAGGCTGTGCGCCAAGGTCCTTATGCTCAACGTTTGTACTCTATCCCTGCATTAACCAGCTTTGTTTGTGGCCTTGATGACGACATCATGTTATGTCCTGTACGTGCTATGCGTCACGTCGGCTGTTATTCCTGTCCCTTCAGCCAGCTGCAATTCGTGACATAACCAAGAATACTGTGGCTTCTTGGTTGAAGAAGACCATTAAGTGGACATATCAACTCGCCCTTGACGCTACCCACTTCTGGCCTCTGCTTCTTCTCATGAAATTCGTGCCATCGCTACATCATGGCCTTTATGGAAGAACTTATCATTGGATGACATTGTCCAATCCTGTGCTTGGAGTGCCAATTCAACTGTTACCGACTTCTATCTGAGAGACATGTCAGTACAAGCAGATAGAGTGACCACACTTGAGCCGCTGGTGGCTGCCCAGCATGTGGGCCAGTAGCTTTTTCAAAACAAGGGGGGGGGGGTAACACCGATCGTCGCAGCAATTCAGCAAGTTAGGTATATTCGTGTCAGTAACAAGGGTTAAAGTACTGAGAGTTGGCGTAAGACGGCAATCAAGACTATGGTATAAGGTGGACACCTTGTCTTCGAAAGTTGCCTGGTATGTACATGACCCTTCTTTCCGTTTTGCTGGCCGGGGTTCCCTCGTCGAGTAAGTAATATTGTGTGCCACATCCACGATCACGGTTTCAAAAGGACAAGTAATTAGTGACCACATCCACAATCTGTTACTGGTTTTACTCACACCGTCTCCGACCCGGGTTCCCTCTGGTTGAGTATTTAGTGTACCACATCCGTGATCATCTCAGCGGTTACTCTGCTAAACTACAGGAACTACAACAAGGCCGAGATCCCTACCTCCATCTGTTGGTAGTGTGGCATAGCAATAGCTGGTGAAGATTTGAGCAATAAATATTAAACATTTATAATCAATGTTACTATTTATTATCAAATGAAACCTGCTATTACTTTGATGCCACACACCCTAACTCTCACTCTACGGCCTTGCATAGACACACACTACCGGCTGAAGTAGTAAGAAAGAGGAGGTTTTCATGTGAGCACATGGGGCAGAGTAACCTGACTGAGCTCCCTAAGGGGAGATAACTTTTATTCTGCAAATGGAATCTCATACGGAAGATATAGGCATAGCAATAGCAGGTTTGATTTGATAATAAATAGGACCATTGATTATAAATGTTTAATTTTTTGTCTTGGGGGAGCATCCTTTGTGAGTGCGTGTGTGTGTGTGTGCGTGAGTGTGTGTGTGTTTGTGCGTGCGCGCGTGTGTGTGTGTGTGTGTGTGTGAATATTGTGCTTAGTTAGCCGTCTCTCTTTCAGAAGACATAGAGGCTCTGAAAAGAGCCGTTCTTTTCTGTTGCTGTAAGACAGAACTGTCATTGCCACAGCGTTAGGGTCAATACGGCAAAGACCATTGTGAGGCGAGCCGTCGCTGGTTCCGGCGTGAGTGCTCGAGGTCCATAGGCGGGCATCAAGGATGGCTGTCATAGTCCAGTAGTGGTGGGTGATAGCACACCTCTCCATCGTGTCAGCTCTGTCGAGGACCTGTGTACGGGTTCGACTTCAGCTAGGACATGTAAAAGCATGTAACCAAATGTACCACTATATATGACTCACTATGTCCATCATAATCAACGTTGGTCAGGATGACCGAGTGGTCTAAGGCGCCAGTCTTAAATGCTGGTCCACATGGGTTCGAATTCCACTCCTGACAGGCACCTTTTTCGTTATACTTTGCCATGTTGTAAAACCATTCTACAAATATAGCACTATATATGAATCATTATGAACACGATAACCAGCGTCAGGATGGCCGAGTGGTCTAAGGCGCCATTCTCAAGATCTATGAAATAGGTTTCCCCGGGGGTATGGGTACACTGGTCTGCACATGCAGGCGTGGGTTTGAATCCCAATCCTGACACACACCATTTTACTGGTCACAATAACCAGCCGTATGAGGTGGGCAACGCTCGTGGGAGAGTCTGACTATGGTGGTTGCAATTGAAATTTTGTACACTGTTTGCGTTGTGTATCATCACACGAAGTGACGTCATTACCGGAAGCGACGTTATCATCGGTAGTGACGTCATCGCACGTCTCTGTGTTCACCTGATGGTGCCACCGATACCCTACGTCGTCGGAAGTGACGTCATCGCCGGAAGGTAGAGCATAAGGTACACCAGGATGTGGATGTACCATCAGGCGTGTGCGCATGCGTGGCATGACGTCCCTTCCGGCGATGACGTCACTTCCGACGATGTAGGGTGTCGGTGGCACCACCAGGTGATCATAGAGACGTGCGATGACGACACTTCCGGTGATGACGTCGCTTCCGGTAATGACGTCACTTCCTGTGATGATACACAATGCAAACAGTGTACAAAATTCCAATAACAACCACCATAGTCAGACTCTCCCACGAGGTTGCCCACCTCACACGACTGGTTATTGTGACCAGTAAAATGCCGCGAGTCAGGAGTGGAATTCGAACCCACGCCCGCATGTGCAGACCAGTATACCCATTCCTTTGGGGAAGACAATTTCATAGATCTTGAGACTGGCGCCTTAGACCACTCGGCCATCCTGACCAACGCTGGTTATCGTGGTCATAATGATTCATTTACAGTGCTATATTTGTAAAATGATTTTACAACATAGCGAAGTATAACGAAAAAGGTGCATATCAGAAGTGGGATTCGAACCCACGTCCCACATATGTGGACCAGCACTTAAGACTGGCGCCTTAGACCACTCGTCCATCCTGATCAACGTTGATTATGATGGACATAATGAGTCATATATAGTGGTACATTTTTAGCCCACCATCACCAGATAGTGGGCTGTTCAAATCGCTTTTCGTCCGTGGTCCGTCCGTCCGTCAGTCAGTCCGTTGTCCGTCCGTAAACAATTCTTGTTATCGCGATTTCTCAGGAACTACTGCATGGATCTTTCTGAAATTTGGTTCCCCTTGGGGTCTAGTTGTGCAGATGGCTTTTCTGGTCCGATTCGAAAATCCAATATGGCCACAAGGCGGCCATCTTGGATTTCCCCATGAAACCTTGTTATCGCGATTTCTAAGGAACTACTGCATGGATCTTTCCCAAATTTGGTACACAGGTTCCGCTTGGGGTCTAGTTGTGCAAGATACCTTTTCTGGTCCAATTCGAAAATCCAATATGGCCACCAGGCAGCCATCTTGGATTTCCCCATGAAGCTTTGTTATCGCGATTTCTCAGGAACTACTTCATGGATATTTCTCAAATTTGGTACACAGGTTCCCCTTGGGGTCTAGTTGTGCAAGATACCTTTTCTGGTCCGATTCGAAAATCCAATATGGCCACAAGGCGGCCATCTTGGATTTCCGCATGAAACCTTGTTATCGCGATTTCTCAGGCACTACTGCATGGATCTTTCTCAAAGTTGGTATACAGGTTCTCCTTGGGGTCTAGTTGTGCAAGATACCTTTTCTGGTCCGATTCGAAAATCCAATATGGCCACCAGGCAGCCATCTTGGATTTCCTCATGAAACCTTGTTATCGCGATTTCTCAGGAACTACTTCATGGATCTTTCTCAAATTAGGTACGCAGGGTTTAGTTGTGCAAGATACCGTTTCTGGTCCGATTCGAAAATCCAATATGGCCACCAGGCAGCCATCTTGGATTTCCCCATGAAACATTGTTATCACGATTTCTCAGGAACTACTGCATGGATCTTTCTCAAATTTGGTACACATGTTCCCCTTGGTGTTTAGTTGTGCAAGATACCTTTTCTGGGCCGATTCTGAAATCCAATATGGCCACAAGGCGGCCATCTTGGATTTCCGCCATGAAACCTTGTTATCGCGATTTCTCAGGAACTACTGCATGGATCTTTTCCAAATTCGGTACACAGGTTCCCCTTGGGGTCATGTTGTGCAAGATACCTTTTCTGGTCCGATTCGAAAATCCAATATGGCCACAAGGCGGCCATCTTGGATTTCCCCATGAAACTTTGTTATCACGATTTCTCAGGAACTACTGCGTGGATCTTTCTCAAATTTGGTATGCAGGTTCCCCTTGGGGTCTAGTTGTGCGGGATGTCTTTTTTTATTCGAAAATCCAATATGGCCACAAGGCAGTCATCTTGGATTTCCCCATGAAACTTTGTTATTGTCATTTCTCAGTATGCACTTCATGGATCTTTCTCAAATTTGGTACACAGGTTCCTCTAAGGGTCTAGTTGTGCAAGATACCTTTTCCGATCCGAATCGAAAATCCAATATGGCCACCAGGCGGCCATATCAGATTTCCCCATGCAACTTTGTTATCGAGAATTCTGAGGAAACACTGCATGGATCTTTGTCAAATTTGGTACACAGGTTCCCCATGTGGTCCAGTTGTGCAAGATACCTTTTCTGGTCCGATTTGAAAATCCAATATGGCCACAAGGCGGCCATCTTGGATTTCCCCATGAAACTTTGTTATCGCGATTTCTCAGGAACTGCTACATGGATCTTTCTCAAATTCGGTACACAGGTTCCCCTTGGGGTCTAGTTGTGCAAGATGCCTTTTCTGGTCCGATTCGAAAATCCAATCTGGCAGCCATCTTGCATTTCCTCATGAAACCTTGTTATCGCGATTTCTCAGGAACTACATGTACTTCATGGATCTTTCTCAAATTTGGTATACAGGTTCCCCGTGGGGTTTAGTTGTGCAAGATACCTTTTCCCGCCCGATTCGAAAATCCAATATGGCCACAAGGCAGCTATCTTGGATTTCCCCATGAAACCTTATCGCGATTTCTCAGGAACTACTGCACATTTTCAAATTTTAAATCAGTTTTCTTAGTGTCACTTTTGTGACACAACGTAACAACTCGACAACTTTAGACTACTGCCTGTTTCGATCCAAGGAAGATAATCAAGATTCAGACACTTTGGAGGTTTCAAAATTACTGCGCGGATCCCTTCAGTATTAAGTATTGTACCATGTTACTATTTTCGAGCATGGTATCTTAAAAGAGATATCTCGAACTAGCCCAGTAAACAGAACAGAATTAGCATTCGTTCCTAATTATAAAATCTTAAGTATGTTTCATAGCTCATGTCAAAGGGTCAAATACATTTGTCTTCGTCTCCAGTACCCAATGATGACACGTGCAAAAACATACTACAAAACGAAGACGAATGATCCTCCGGACATTCACTTTCATACTAACTTTGCTCTTTTCTCTTGTACTATTACAACTGACATAAATACAGTTTCTAGAAATCTTGAAACTCCTTAAACTTAGAAAGATGATATCTTGGCGTTTTCCAGTGTCCCTTTTTCGATCTTTTTCGCTCAGATTCGAAATTCTGAAAACAAAATTACAAATCAGTCGTTTGTTGTTAGTAACAAACAACAAAAAGATCCTCTTGTCATTAGCTTACAATTATCGGACAATGGTGGGCGCCAAGATTCTTCAGGATCTCTCGTGTTACATGCTTTTACATGTCGCGGTGTGTACGCCGTGAATGCCCTTATGGCTGCACTGATTGGTTACTTCCCCAAACCGCCGATTGACTAGGGCGTTAGGATAGAGCGTTAAGACGTTGAGACGGGCGTTGACGGGAGTCACTGCATTTCGATAAGTTAGTGACAATTCCATGGAATATCTAGAAAATCAGAGCTTCAGGGCTAATTCACCAGGGCGTTGAATCGTTAAGGTAGGCGTTGGCAGGCGTTACTGTGATACTGTCCATATAAGCAAGTGTATCCTAAAGTCGTACACGGTCGAAGATTGAACTTTCTCAAACGACGGCTTTTGATTGGACAGGAGCCTAAGGAAATTGTAAGCATACCCAACGTGGCTCCTTCAGCGTGGGTATGATGTACTGGAGGAGATATGGCCATACAGCAAGAGAAGGATAAGCCCCTTGGTCCTAGCTGGAGTCGAACCCGTACACATGTGTATCCGGTATTGTGCGCGTGCGTGCGATGACGTCACTTCCGTCGATGAGGTCACTTCCGACGATGTACATAGGTGAACGGACATGCATTCGGTGACGTCAGGAAATTCTCAGAAGCGCTCCTCGACAGAGTTGACTCGATGGACAGTTGTGCTATCACCCACCACTGGACTATGATAACCATCCTTGATGGCGGGGCTATGGACCACGAGTGCTCACGCCGGATCCAGCGACGGCGCATTGGCCTCATAATGGTCATTGCCCTATTGATCCTGACGCTGTGGCAATGGCAGTTCTGTCTTACAGCGCCAGAAACGAACGGCTCTTTTCAGAGCCCCCATGCCTCAGAAAGAGAGAAGGGTAACTAAGCACAATGGTCACACACACACACACGGGCGCACGCACAAACACACACATGCACACACAAACACACGCACTCACAATGGACGCTTCCCCATGACTTTCAACATAAACCGTACCATTCGTTGTCCCGGACTGATGACGGACACCTGTTAATCCCTATATATGTACAGACACCACCACCATAATGGCGACCACCATCACCACCACACACTGCTACCACCACCACCACCACCACACTCACACCACCACCACCAGGCGTTGACGGGCGTTGGGCACGCCTCACGGGCCATTTGGACCAGGTATAGTCCATCTCTACCCAAACACCTTTCTTCACACCCCCAAAATGCTCACTTTGGCTACTACACCTACTGATGACGTCATCAATGACGTCACAGATGACGTGGACATATCTCAAGTCGTGGTCTACACTACGCGAGCTTCAATTTGACACCCTACACGATCCATTCGGACCATGGATGGGCCATCTCTACCTTAAACACTTTCCTTCACACTCCCAAAGTGCCCAGTTTGACACCTCATACGACGTATTCGGACCAAGAATGATACTTCAATCGCTCAAACACACCCCCAGGCACACCCAAAACGCCCGCATTCGCTACTACTCGTACTGATGACGTCACCAATGACGTCGCAGATGGCAAGGACATCCCTCAAGTCGTGGTCTACACCACGAGAGCTTCAAGATGACACCTCACCCGGTCCATTCGGACCAAGGATGGTCCCTGAATTACCCCCACGAACCCCCAAAATGCCTGCTTTCTATACTACGGGCAGATTACGCATCTGCAGAATGATGAAAACGGACGATACACTAATCTAGTCGAATGCTCCCCCACGAGAGCTTCACACTGATACCTTCCACGATCCATTCGGACTAATATTGACCCACCTCGACACCAAAACGTCCCATCCATGCGCGAGGTAGCCTCACTTCTACCCCACACCGATTCAGTTGGACGCTTCTCCAAGCGAGCTTCACGATGACACCTCACACGACCCAATCGGACCACTATGGGTCCACCTAGACCCAAAACGTCCACAACAGCGCTACTTGCCCAGTGTGCATACGCACAGTCACTTTTTCCAAAAGTTTCAACGCATGACCTCGAGACCCCTCCCGTCGTGTTCTACAGTTCGAGATGACGAAACCAAGGGGCCACAACGCATACCCCAAGTGCCCATGAGTGGGTTTCTCAGTGGGACCAACATTGTCCACTGCGCCAGTATGGACCTGCCATGGCCAGACCTAACCGAACTTTTCAAATAATTTCACCGCATGGCTTCGAGACCCCTACCATCGCGTTCTACATCGCGAGACGAAGAAAACAAGATGCCATACTCCATAGTAAAATCTGCAAGAACAAAAATGACCACCCCTATCCCATACATGCATTCCCCGTATAGATTAACATGCAAATGTTCGAAAGGGGGAATCACCCGGAATTCGGCCCACAGAGGTTTCGCCTACTCAGCGTTGTTTTCCTTGCATCCAGATGGCAGCACGATTGATGCCAAAAGGGGATTTCCCACAGCAAGCGCCGCCATTTTGTTTATTTACAATTTGCGGAGACATAGCGGACATGACACGCTCGACCCTGTGGTCGCACTGATCATACACTCATAATGATAACATCGTACAACATATATTGGTTATCTTTATTACTATAAGTCTTACTTCCTATGTATTCATGTATTTTTTTTGGTGGCAATACGGACCGACCCTCGTGTATTGACTCTCGGGTCATCAGCGCCGTGCTCCTGCACGATTCCCGCACAGGTTTGATTGACTAGCCCTGGCTACTTTTTATATGTTGTACATGTATTACACTTCAATCAAGGTATTCATCCACCGCCCATTCCCAGGAATCCAGGCAACCCCCGCGTATGGCCCTTGACATGGGACTTCTTTCTGTCCGCGGAGGCTTCTTCCCGGAAATGACCGCATCACCGCCAGACCTGACCGCCTCACCACGGAGAGATACATCGCCGGGGTCATTTCCGGTCACGTGACAGGATATGACCCTTTTGTCGGAAATATATTGAACTTGACCTCTGTGACCTACACGTGACCTCCACAATATGCATTTTTTTAGGGCAATCGCAAATTGGTTTAAAGGCAGCTGGGCCGTCACGCGACCGGAAGCGACCTTTGATCCGGATGTGACCTGTGACCCATAGTGACGTCAATTTGATAAGTAGTAAAACAGCGAATTGGCCCTCGTTTGGGGGCAGAACTGTGCAAATCAGAGGAGATAACCAGGAATTGTTCAAACAGAGTTATCTGCCCCTAACGCGCGCCAATTTGCTGTTTAGATGCTGTTGCGGCAATCAAAAGAATTGATAATGGAGAAGCATTCTCTTAGACCCCTGCTCCTGGATTGGTGTATAAGTGGCCATCAGATAACATGGCTGGATCAACCGCTGTGCAGAACCAGTCCGTCTGGTTTAAACAGCGCGACAGTTGTTTGGACTAATATTATGCAAATTAGGGAGATGACGGTTTATTTTCTTACTGCCATTTGATGGGGATATATATATTTGTTTGCGCCTCAAGACGATTTGCTTGAATTCATTATGTGAACTGATTTATTGAGCAAAGACCTTTTTACCTCGATTTTAGGGAGCGGGATTGTCCTAATCTGCTTTATGACAAATGGACCCTATGACTGTGCACTTTGACTGACCCACTTTTACCCCTCAGCCTATTAGGCTGTGGGGCTCTGTCGTCGGCATCTATGCCCGGTCGTCCGTCCGGTCGCCCGTCCGGTCTTCAGTCGTCAACAGTTCTTGTGACCGGTCTAGAAGCCAAACCGTCGCCTCGAGAGACTTCAAATTTGATGCACGGGCTTGCTTGGTGGTCAACCACAAGTCTATATGGGCACATTGTGATGATTTTTTTGTGGTTTCCATGGCAACATCACGCAAAATGTTCATATGACGCTGTGAAAGTGATAGAAGGTAAACCGTTTCAGCTAGGGACTTTAAATTTGGCATGCCGGATTGATGGGTGGTCAACCGCAAGTCTATTGAATTTAGGTACATGGCGATGATTTTTGTAGTTTCCATGGCAACGTCACGCAAAATTTCCATATGACGATGTGAACGCGATAGATGACTAACCCTTGTAGCTAGAGATTTGAAATTTGCTATGTAGCATTGTTGGGTGGTCAACCATAAGCCTTTTGAATTTGGTAGATTACATTGACTTTTGTGGTTTCCATGGCAACGTCACGCAAAATGTCCAATGTCAAATTTGGCATGCAGGATTGTTGGGTGGTCAACCACAAGCCTTAAATATGGGTACATAGCGATGATTTTTACCTCTCAGCCTATTAAGCTTCTTCCGCTCTTTCCCATAATCCACAACCCAACCACAGATCTTGGGACAAACAGTAACCAGATTTTCACCAATTTTAAACTCACAGATATACAGTTTGGTGTCCATGAAACGTATTATTCATATCACAAGGCTGTTTGGATTGCCATCCATCCATCCTCATCCTTGGAATTTGCTTGATCACAGATGGGAAGAGACATACAATCAACACAGGAATTCATATAGTTTTTGCTATCAAAAACTATATTACTAGGCTTCCAATGAAAATCGGAAGACTTTTATTATTGTGCAGATTCTTATTAGAGTTCAAAGCCAGAATATTTGTTCAGAATATTTCCGCCATATTTTTCGCACGCGATATGTCAAATTATTTATTATAGTCCTGTAATGCATCCAACATCCCACACTGAATTTATCATATTTTAATCTTTTACAAGCCACTGTTAAAGCATCTTCTGCATTCAACCAAATATTTCAGTCTTTTACATATGCATTTTCCATTCATTGTGTACCAATATACACTGACTAAAACTGGCTGAGGGGTTGTTGCACCTTTTAGGCGCTGCCTCATGTTGCTACTGAAAGTTTTTTTTTAATTACGTTTTGTTATTGTTTCTAATGTCGGTCTGGCCGCTTGTTATGAAAAGGGTAACGTTACTCAAATTCGTACATTCGCAATGTGGATTTTTTTTTCAAAGCATGACATTTTGAAAACAATGAAGATAACGCATTCTTTGTAAT
Source organism: Hanleya hanleyi (assembly GCA_036873755.1). NCBI lineage: Eukaryota > Metazoa > Mollusca > Polyplacophora > Lepidopleurida > Hanleyidae > Hanleya > Hanleya hanleyi. The sequence goes on along the minus strand of JAVTVY010006670.1, from coordinate 12,565 downwards.
TTGAAGACTCCCTCCCGAACATTCGCATGTTGCTAGCTAAGGGATTGGAACGATTCATAATTGGCGATTGCCAGGGTTATCAATGGGAGAGTAACTTTGATAGCCTGTATGTGAATTATTTCAAAACCGAATTGTAAAGGACGTAAACAATTGGTTAAAACAGACTAAATAATCGGTACTGTGAAATTCTGTTAGCGGAGTTTGACTCGGTCTAGTATTCATTTTTTTAATCTACGCGGCACGAAATCCGATTGGACTGTTACTACCGGAAATGTAAACTTGCCTCCTGACCGGCTAACCTCTTTCAAATAACAAATTTGGATGAGCCGAAAAGTTTTAGAAGATTTAAACGTTGTAAATCATAGAAAGTTTGAAAGAGGGATTTACATGGCTCGAACAGCTCTTCATGGCCGTGAAATCAAGCATTTATTTCACGCAGACGTAACAGAAGTGGTAAGGGTGGGGTGTAGCGGTCTCGATGGAGGAGGCACCCCAACAGGAGAATGCTGCACTGAGACCCTGGCATAGAACGATTTACAGAATAAATTCAGACATAGAAGATAGTATTACGAACAGCAACAATCAAAGCGTGACTGGGATAAAATCAAGCAGAGGTGATACAGCGATACGGTTTGCCAATAGGGACATCATTATGTCTTACCCAGATCATTGAAAACTATTCACCGCTTCTCTCAGTTGTAATAAACTAAAATTGTTCATCTTAATCATGTTAATGAGTAGTCTAGTTTAGATTTTGTAAAAGATTATTGGATGGTTCGGCATGAACTTTCATTATTGCTTCATGTATAACAATAAAATTTACAAAAGGACTACAATTTCTATATCATATTTATAGTGTACCACGTTTTAAAAATGTTTCAGATCATCCCCATATAAAACTTCATACTAGGTGTGTCCTGTATCTAGGCATAGGGTGACATCATAATATATTAATGTTCTCGGTGACAAAAGTCATTGAGGCCGTGTAAGTTCAGAAATGACGGTCACGGAGTTATCATATGTGATCGCGCCTCGACACTCGAAACACATAGTATGGAGTTTCATATGGTGATAATTCAACAATTAAAGCGTGACGTATTATGAATATCTGAGAGGAATGGTGGACAATTTGTAGATTAAATTGGTTATACACGAACCAAAAAAAAATATATATCCTGCAAAACCAACCGTCATTTCTTTTGTGAATTAGGTCTGTCCATTATGGACGCGGTAATTCTTCATAGACTGCGGCCGACTACTGACTGTCGGATTTGACACCTGTATTAAAGGATGTATTATAAAACTGTTAATATTAGAAACCTTCAGAGTGTGATTTGCAGCCGGTAATCAACATTTGTGTACCTATTTATTTCAGCAGGTCTCTCCAGTCAAACCGCTCGTGAACATGATCTGACCCGCAGATACGCAGGAACCAAAGGTATGCATTATTTACATTGTGGTGATTAAGATTAACCCAGCTATACGGATACTGGTGGTTCATTTAACCCATCATACAGACATGGTCCAACCGGTGGTTAAACAACCCTATTATACATGTACTGGCTGTTGGATGTATATACTCTTATATGAGTTGTGAGACGACTGAAAAGCGATGAAAAAATAAATACACGCGAGGCTGTACAATATGACGGGATCAGACATATTTGAACTATAATGTAACCAGACGACGTACGGAACAGACAATCTATTCGTAAAGCAAAACACATGATATGGCTTTACAGTGATGTCAATGTTCTTCTCAGAAATAAAGGAACTGAAAGGGCCATTCAGCTTGGTCAACGAGACAGTTCGGGTATCGATGGATACGAGTATAAAACCCATACGGTACTGGAGATACCTATGTTCCTACAGTGTATTAGATTTAACCATTGTATACCGAACTCAGCATAGCTGGTACATTAGGATGATATTGCGTTCTATCAGTGTGATTGACGCTCTATTAAAGCTTTGTACACAGACAAGCCTGGCCTTACATGACCAAACCTTATAGAATTTTCGGTCTTCAAGACGACAAGTGCTTGTGCGCGATCTTAGATATTATAGCGCAAGGTCGTCTGTTGACTCGGGTGATGGTGTCTATATAACCCAAATAAATTCCAGTTCGGCTTGAAGATTTCTCGAAGACCTGATAGCCTATTTACACGAGACAGGATACAACAACGACGGAGTCCATGTCTGTTGAATATTAAGCCGATTTATTGTATATTCATTCCACCTAATTTGGGAATGATCGGCGGCATTCGGCAGGCAGACCAACACAGCTTCATTAACATCAGGCCATTTGTAAATGTCTTTCAAATTGGAGATGGTACACCTATCATCGAGACATGATGGTGAATTAGTCTGCCTGTACGCACCGACCATTCCTATATATACAATTCTGGTATATTACAGGGGCAAGCTAAGCCGTCAAACTCTCAGCACAGTTGTGACTTCCCGCTCGGCTATCTGTCTCATTTTCTAAACACATCAGATTCGGGATTACAAAGTACAATTCAGTGCAATTGCATAACCATTTTCTATATTAAACCTATATAAATTGAAGTTATATAACTGTTTATGTTTTACAAAAACCTGACCTAAAAGGTCATGAAACGGAATCTCGAGGATAGCTTAAAATCAGAACACATCATAATATATCAAGTTTGCACGAACACAAATTAATACAATATAAAATTGGTCAATGAAAAGTCGAACTTTACGTAATTGTATGGTGGATAAGAAATTCCATATTTCACACATCCCCCAGAACTGGAAGGTGGATGATACTATCGGAGAAAGTACATTCATCTCAAAGTAGAAAAACAAAAGTAACAAAATGCATAATTCATTAAAATGATTTACGAAGTTCATAGTCCATATTCATAGGTTAGTTCGTTATCCGCAATATCAGCTAAATACCTGGAATCATTGTCCAACACAGACGTTTTGATGATTTCCCGATTTTGTACGACAAAGTGACCTTGACTATATTTTGTCCTAAAAACAACAAGCGTGTCCAACGGTAACATACGCGATCAGATATATTCGTGCCGCGGAGATACAACATTTGGACTTCAATGCGAGTAATTCGCCACTGACAGACGTTCCGCCATGTAGCTATTTTAACCAATTAAAAGACTTTTCATAATTCGGTTCTGCAATGAGTCACAAAGAAACGCAAGTCCCTTTTTCAAAATATCTTGTTGTGTTGTTGTATTATAATATCAAGCGACCTATTGAGTTCATATTCCACTGTACCGGTGACTGAACGGGAAAAGCGGAATAGATGAAGTATTAAGTTATTTCTGTTTATGTGTTATTCACAGGAACGGCTTGCAGCTTGGAATTAACTTTTACAACAAAATTTTCACCCTCAATATCTTGAAATTAACAAATCAAAGGAAGCTGAAACACCACACACAGATAGATATATTTCGGGATACATGTACTTTGAGGGAACAATTATTCACAAGTGGTGAATGTTGAAGACAGTAATGTTTTAAACGTTATGCACTTCGTCATTTTCTTTCTACACAAGATACAAGAGATTTAGAGCAAGCATAGGGTAATTAGCTGTTGCATTCATCTATTTGGAACAAAAATAGTAATTATGTCAATTTGTTATAATCCATGTGCGACATGCTTAACAGTCCAGCAAAGTAGGAAATTCAAGAACGTTAGCAAATTGAATAACAAAATACGCACTTGTACATGAAAACAATAAGCTACGTTGTATAAACCTTGTTATTGTGTAATTGTTTAATCCCTTTCGGATTGTTCGTTGAATATGTAACGTTCGCGCAATGTATTTGACTAGAACCTCTCTATTTCAGTTACAGGTATGTGTATGATTTTTTTCCTTTTTCATTATTTGGGTTTCTCACAAAATTAGTCTAATTTTTCTCTAGTTTAATTCTGTTTACATAAGATTCAATGTCTAGACTCGTGTGATAGTCTATGTGAAATGTTAAAAATTCTTCGTGGTTCAAAACCAAATTTCGACGAAGGGAATTAACTCATACAGTAAATTTCAGTTCTTTGTCACACGTTTAGTTACTCATAGAATCAAGTTTCTTTTCTTTGTCATACATTTAGTTACTCACAGAATCAGTTTCAGTAATTTGTTACAATTCTTAGTAGTACGTTTATTTTGTTCATTTTTTGAAAACAGTTAGTAATACGTTTTTTTAGATCACGTTTTGTTATTGCTTCTAGTGTCGGTCTGGCGGCTTGTTATGAAAAAAGGTAACGTTACTCAAATTTGTTCGTTCGTAATGTGGGATCATTTCTATTTTTTAGCCCACCAAATCGCTTTTCGTCCGTGGTCCGTCGTCCGTCAGTCCGTCCGTCAGTCCGTCCGTCCGTAAACAATTCTTGTTATCGCGATTTCTCAGGAACTACTTTATGGATCTTTCTCAAATTTGGTACACAGGTTCCCCTTGGGGTCTAGTTGTGCAAGATACCTTTTTTGGTCCGATTCGAAAATCCAATATGGCCACCAGGCAGCCATCTTGGATTTCCCATGAAACCTTGTTATCGCGATTTCTCAGGAACTACTGCATGGATCTTTCTCAAATTTGGTACACAGGTTCCCCTTGGGGTCTAGTTGTGCAAGATACCTTTTCTGGTCCGATTCGAAAATCCAATATGGCCACCAAGCAGCCATCTTGGATTTCCCCATGAAACCTTGTTATCGCGATTTCTCAGGAACTACTGCATGGATCTTTCTCAAATTTGGTACACAGGTTCCCCTTGGGGTCTAGTTGTGCAAGATACCTTTTCTGGTCCGATTCGAAAATCCAATATGGCCACCAGGCAGCCATCTTGGATTTCCCCATGAAACCTTGTTATCGCGATTTCTCAGGAACTACTGCATGGATCTTTCTCAAATTTGGTACACAGGTTCCCCTTGAGGTCTAGTTGTGCAAGATACCTTTTCTGGTTCGATTCGAAAATCCAATATGGCCACCAGGTAGCCATCTTGGATCTCCCCATGAAACCTTGTTATCGCGATTTCTCAGGAGCTACTGCATGGATCTTTCTCAAATTTGGTACACAGGTTCCCCTTGTGCAAGATACCTTTTTTGGTCCGATTCGAAAATCCAACATGGCCACCGGGCAGTCATCTTGGATTTCTCTATGAAATCTTGTTATCGCAATTTCTCAGGAACTACTGCTTGGATCTTTCTCAAATTTGGTACACATGTTCCCCTTGGGGTCTAGTTGTGCAAGATACCTTTTTGGTCCGATTCGAAAATCCAATATGGCCACCAGGCAGCCATATTGGATTTCCCCATGAAAATTTATCGTCATTTCTCAGGAAGTACTGCATGGATCTTTTTCAAATTTGGTACACCGGTTCCACCGGTTCCCCTTGGTGTCTAGTTGTGCAAGATGCCTTTCCCGGTCCGGTTTGAAAATCCAGTATGGCCACCAGGCAGCCATCTTGGATTTCTCCATGAAACTTTATCGTCATTTCCCAGGAAATACTGCATGGATCTTTCTCAAATTTGGTACACAGGTTCCCCTTAGGGTCTCGATATGCAAGATGACTTTTCGCCACAAGACGGCCATCTTGAATTTCCCCTTGAAACATTGTTATCGTGAATTCTCAGGAAATATTTCATGAATCTTTCTGAAATTTGATACACGGGTCCCACATGGGGCCTAGTAGTGCAAGATACCCTTTTTAGTCCGATTCGAAAATCCAAGTTACGCTTCAAATTTATACGGTATTCTCGAGTTGTGACGTTGCATCACAAGGGTCGGCGGATCAAACGGTGGGGCATATTCTATATATTGACTATGGAGAACATCCATACCTTCACCTCCCATATCAAGGAGTTCAAATAATTCGGAAGTAAAGTGTATTTCTTCAAATTTTAAATCAGTTTTCTTTAGTCCATGTAGTAGCAAGTGAACTGCTCCACGCTTTCGCCTGCCGGCGGGTCGGCTACATGAAGGGACGTCACTCTTGTGACTCAACTTCACAACTCGACAACTGTAGACTACTGCATGTTTCGAGCCAAGGGAGATAATCAGGATTCAGGCACTTTTGAAGTTTCAACATTACTGCGCGAACCGGATCCCTTGTACCATCTTACTATTTTCGAGCATGGTATCTTAAAAGAGATATCTCAAACTAGCCCAGTAAACGGAACAGAATTAGCATCCGTTCCTAATTATGAAATCTTAAGTATGTTTCATAGCTCATGTCAAAGTGTCAAAGAGATTGGTCCTCGCTTCCAGTACCCAATGATGACACCTGCAAAAAAAAACAAATAAAAAAAAAATACTACAAAACAAAGGCGAAGGATCCTCCGTACATGTACTTTCACTTTCAGACTAACTTTGCTCATTTCTCTTGTATTATAACAACCGACATAAGTACAGTTTCTAGAAAATCTTGAAACTCCTGAAACTTAGATTATATCTGGTATTTTTCAGTGTCCCTTTTCCGATCTTTTTCGCTCATATTCGAAATTCTGTTAACAAAATTACAAATCAATCGTTTTTACCCCTCGGCCAACTTTGGCCTAGGGGTATTGTCGTCATCATGTACGGCTGTCCGTACGTCCGTCCGTATGTCCGTCCGTCCGTTACCGCGATATCTACAGAACCGTTTCATGCATGGCAACCAAACTTGTTACATCTATTTATCTTCACGTAAATCAGAAGCCTATCGAAAATGAGTCATCTCGGACAATATTTTGCAGTTATGCCCCTTTTTACAAATAAAAATCCATTTATGATTTGTTATTGTGATAATTTCATAACCGTTCCATATACGACATCCTAACGTGATACAGTTGTTTCTCTTGACCTGAACTAGATGCCTATCGAAAATGAGTCGTGTCAGAAAGTATTTTGCAGAGTTATGCCCCTTGTCCATTTATGATTTGTTATTGTGATAATTTCATAACCGTTCCATATACAACATCCTAACGTGATACAGTTGTTTCTCTTGACCTGAACTAGATGCCTATCGAAAATGAGTCGTGTCAGAAAGTATTTTGCAGAGTTATGCCCCTTGTCTAATAAAATCCACCAATTCCTATGTTAAGTTTGCATATAATTTCTATATCATGTTTGTATACTATCACATTTATTTATTAATTGGATGACTGATTTATTTCGTCATCATGTACGGCTGTCCGTACGTCCGTACGTCCGTTACCGCGATATCTACAGAACCGTTTCATGCAAGGCAACCAAACTTGTTACATCTAGTCATCTCGGACAATATTTTGCAGAGTTATGCCCCTTTTTACAAATAAAAATCCATTTATGATTTGTTATTGTGATAATTTTAGAACCGTTCCATATACAACATCCTAACGTGATACAGTTGTTTCTCTTGACCTGAACTAGATGCCTATCGAAAACGAGTCGTGTCAGAAAGTATTTTTCAGAGTTATGGCCCGTGTCCATTTATGATTTGTTATTGTGATAATTTCAGAACCGTTCCATATACAACATCCTAACGTGATACAGTTGTTTCTCTTGACCTGAACTAGATGCCTATCGAAAACGAGTCGTGTCAGAAAGTATTTTGCAGAGTTATGCCCCTTGTCCATTTATGATTTGTTATTGTGATAATTTCAGAACCGTTCCATATACAACATCCTAACGTGATACAGTTGTTTCTCTTGACCTGAACTAGATGCCTATCGAAAATGAGTCGTGTCAGAAAGTATTTTGCAGAGTTATGCCCCTTGTCTAATAAAATCCACTAATTCCTATGTTAAGTTTGCATATAATTTCTATATCATGTTTGTATACTATCACATTTATTTATTGATTGGATGACTGATTTATTGATTTATTCTCTTACACAATGCGAAGAACAAACGTATATCTATAGTGTATGTATTTATTCCAGAAACAAATTAATTTAAGGGGAGGAAAACTTTTTCTTTTTTTTCAAAGAAAGTACACTTACAATACCAGGGGTAAATATTTCTTCCCACAAGCCAATCAATTGGTAGAGACACCCTTACATTATAATAGCTGGGGTTCAGAGCCAAGGGGTTTGGATAGCGCAGCTTCATGTTTCTTAGTAACAATGGTCAAAAAGATCCTCTAGTCATTAGCTTACAATTATCGGACAATGGTGGGCGCCAAGATCATTCAAGATCTCTCGTTCTTTTCAAAGTATGAAATTTTGAAACAATGCCAGTGACATGTCACGTAAGTTACAAAAATTGTCACGTAAGTTACATATAACAAAACTATGTAAACTAGGAAGAATTTTTTGTCAAAAGCAAATCCAACTATTAAGTATTTCTAACATTGTTACCACTAAAAGTATACATTTAAGATATTCTAAACTGTCTTTGCAGACAAAGTACAGGGTCCAATCCCATAAACAAATCCAATGTCTTCGCTGAAAATATGGTAATGAGTTTGGTAATTAATTAGAAATAATGAACAGTTAAGTATCCCAGAAATTGTTATTCCTGTATATTTACATTGTATTTTTCAATTTCTAAACATTTCTGCAAATATTTCGTGAATAAATAGTCCAGAAACCCATCCCATGTAACTTACGTGACGCACATTTGTAACGTACGTGACACTGGTTAACAATCTTTATAACCCTTGTGGTAAAATATGGCAAAGTGACTGATGTCAACTATACCCATACCTACTAAATCACTGTTCAAGCTATCTCCATAGGTGAGAACTTTTAAGATTCTTCCAACCAAATCAGAGAATTTTTAACATACATCAAATGAATCAAAACTGCCCTGAATCTCTGAGTAACTTACGTGAAACTTTTTTAATTAAGCCCAGATGCTAATTAATTCGACTGAAATTAATCAAAAACCCATTCATAGTATAAGAAATACTTTTGTTTAAGTGATTTGTTTTGTTATTGGTGTAGCCATGGCTGTTAATTGTGTCAGATGTTACAAATGCATCCCCAGCGGGAATGAAAATGTAACTTACGTGACATGGAATCGCCCAATATTAGGTGTTTCATGTATCAAGGCATAAGGTGACATCATAGTATATTAATGTTCTCGGTGACAAAAGTCATTGAGGCCGTGTAAGTTCAGAAAAGACGGTCACGGAGTTATCATATGTGATTGCGCCTCGACACTCGAAACACCTAGTATGGAGTTTCATATGGTGATAATTCAACAATTAAAGCGTGACGTATTATGAATATCTGAGAGGAATGGTGGACAATTTGTAGATTAAATTGGTTACACACGAACCCAAAAAATATATATATATCCTGCAAAACCAACCGTCATTTCTTTTGTGAATGGTCTGTCCATTATGGACGCAGTAATTGTTCATAGACGACGGCCGACTACTGACTGTCGGATTTGACACCTGTATTAAAGGATGTATTATAAAACTGTTAATATTAGAAACCTTCAGAATGTGATTTGCAGCCGGTAATCAACATTTGTGTACCTATTTATTTCAGCAGGTCCCTCCAGTCAAACCGCTCCTGAACATGGTCTGACCCGCAGATACGCAGGAACCAAAGGTATGCATTATTAACATTGTGGTGATTAAGATTAACCCTGCTATACCGATACTGGTGGTTCATTTAACCCATCATACAGACATGGTCCAACCGATGGTTAAACAACCCTATTATACATGTACTGGCTGTTGGAGGTATATACTCTTATATGAGTTGTGACACGACTGAAAAGCGATGAAAAAATAAATACACGCGAGGCTGTACAATATGACGGGATCAGACATATTTGAACTATAATGTAACCAGACGACGTACGGAACAGACACACTATTCGTAAAGCAAAACACATGATATGGCTTTACAGTGATGTCAATGTTCTTCTCAGAAATAAAGGAACTGAAAGGGCCATTCAGCTTGGTCAACGAGACAGTTCGGGTATCGATGGATACGAGTATAAAACCCATACGGTCACCGTACTGGAGATACCTATGTTCCTACAGTGTATTAGATTTAACCATTGTATACCGAACTCAGCATAGCTGGTACATTAGGATGATATTGCATTCTATCAGTGTGATTGACGCTCTATTAAAGCTTTGTACACAGACAAGCCTGGCCTTACATGACCAAACCTTATAGAATTTTCGGTCTTCAAGACGACAAGTGCTTGTGCGCGATCTTAGATATTATAGCGCAAGGTCGTCTGTTGACTCGGGTGATGGTGTCTATATAACCCAAATAGATTCCAGTTCGGCTTGAAGATTTCTCGAAGACTTGATAGCCTATTTACACGAGACAGGATACAACAACGACGGAGTCCATGTCTGTTGAATATTAAGCCGATTTATTGTATATTCATTCCACCTAATTTGGGAATGATCGGCGGCATTCGGCAGGCAGACCAACACAGCTTCATTAACATCAGACCATTTGTAAATGTCTTTCAAACTGGAGATGGTACATCTATCATCGAGACATGATGGTGAATTAGTCTGCCTGTACGCACCGACCATTCTTATATATACAATTCTGGTATATTACAGGGGCAAGCTAACCCGTCAAACTCTCAGCACAGTTGTGACTTCCCGCTCGGCTATCTGTCTCATTTTCTAAACATGCACATCAGATTCGGGATTACAAAGTACAATTCAGTGCAATTGCATAACCATTTTCTATATTAAACCTATATAAATTGAAGTTATATAACTGTTTATGTTTTACAAAAACCTGACCTAAAAGATCATGAAACGGAATCTCGAGGATAGCTTAAAATCAGAACACATCATAATATATCAAGTTTGCACGAACACAAATTAATACAATATAAAATTGGTCAATGAAAAGTCGAACTTTACGTAATTGTATGGTGGATAAGAAATTCCATATTTCACACATCCCCCAGAACTGGAAGGTGGATGATCCCATCGGAGAAAGTACATTCATCTCAAAGTAGAAAAACAAAAGTAACAAAATGCATAATTCATTAAAATGATTTACGAAGTTCATAGTCCATATTCATAGGTTAGTTCGTTATTCGCAATATCAGCTAAATACCTGGAATCATTGTCCAACACAGACGTTTTGATGATTTCCCGATTTTGTACGACAAAGTGACCTTGACTATATTTTGTCCTAAAAACAACAAGCGTGTCCAACGGTAACATACACGATCAGATATATTCGTGCCGCGGAGATACAACATTTGGACACCAATGCGAGTAATTCGCCACTGACAGACGTTCCGCCATGTAGCTATTTTAACCAATTAAAAGACTTTTCATAATTCGGTTCTGCAATGAGTCACAAAGAAACGCAAGTCCCTTTTTCAAAATATCTTGTTGTGTTGTTGTATTATAATATCAAGCGACCTATTGAGTTCATATTCCACTGTACCGGTGACTGAACGGGAAAAGCGGAATAGATGAAGTATTAATTTATTTCTGTTTATGTGTTATTTCACAGGAACGGCTTGCAGCTTGGAATTAACTTTTACAACAAAATTTTCACTCTCAATATCTTGAAATTAACAAATCAAAGGAAGCTGAAACACCACACACAGATAGATATATTTCGGGCTACATGTACTTCGAGGGAACAATTATTCACAAGTGGTGAATGTTGAAGACAATAATGTTTTAAGCGTTATGCACTTTGTCATTTTCTTTCTACACAAGATACAAGAGATTTAGAGCAAGCATAGGGTAATTAGCTGTTGCATTCATCTATTTGGAACAAAAATAGTAATTATGTCAATTTGCTATAATCCATGTGCGACATGCTTAACAGTCCAGCAAAGTAGGAAATTCAATAACGTTACCAAATTGAATAACAAAATACGCACTTGTACATGAAAACAATAAGCTACGTTGTATAAACCTTGTTATTGTGTAATTGTTTAATCCCTTTCGGATTGTTAGTTGAATATGTAACGTTCGCGCAATGTATTTGACTAGAACCTCTCTATTTCAGTTACAGGTATGTGTATGATTTTTTTTTCCTTTTTCGTTATTTGGGTTTCTCACAAAATTAGTCTAATTTTTCTCTAGTTTAATTCTGTTTACATAAGATTCAATGTCTAGACTCGTGTGATAGTCTATGTGAAATGTTAAAAATTCTTCGTGGTTCAAAACCAAATTTCGACGAAGGGAATTAACTCATACAGTAAATTTCAGTTCTTTGTCACACGTTTAGGTACTCATAGAATCAAGTTTCTTTTCTTTGTCATACATTTAGTTACTCATAGAATCAGTTCCAGTAATTTGTTACAATTCTTAGTAGTACATTTATTTTGTTCATTTTTTGAAAACAGTTACATTTTTTTAGATCACGTTTTGTTATTGCTTCTAGTGTCGGTCTGGCGGCTTGTTATGAAAAAAAAGTAACATTACTCAAATTTGATCATTCGTAATGTGGGATAATTTCTATGTTTTAGCTCACCAAATCGCTTTTCGTCCGTGGTCCGTCGTCCGTGGTCCGTCCGTGAGTCCGTAAACAATTCTTGTTATCGCGATTTCTCAGGAACTACTTTATGGATCTTTCACAAATTTGGTACACAGGTTCCCCTTGGGGTCTAGTTGTGCAAGATACCTTTTTTGGTCCGATTCGAAAATCCAATAT